>JAZGTK010006205.1:0-21159 GCA_036877625.1 Ambastaia sidthimunki
GATCTACATTAGGCTCTTGGCACGTGTTTTTGTGTCCTGGTAACACAGTAACACATAAGAGTAAATAAGGTGACATTGGATAATTCCTAATCTAATTCAGGAAATAATGGCAGTTGTCTGTGAAAATGGAGAAGCTTGTGCTGATGGGCCTTAGAAGATGTAAGTCTGTTTGCGAGTGTGTCGAATGGAGGGATTTGTGTCACAGAGTGTGTTGCGCTCCATCCGGAGAGAATTTGTTTTGGGATGCGAGTGTGGGAAGCAGGAGCAGCTGTTTGGATGTTTTCTTCTCTTCTTACGCACAGACAGGCTTTTGAAATGCCCATTATTTGAATATTTGAGCTCTGACTGCCTGCTGAGGCTTTTTTGCTTGGCTTCATTCACAAACTTCTTTCATTTTTTTAAAGCAAACTCAGTTGTTTTCGTCTTCCTTTTCAGTGAATGGGACACCAGTCAGTCAGCTGTCCACACCCCATTCTGCAAAATCGCCCAGTCCGTCTCCGGCCAGCCCGGGAAACCTGAACAAACAGAGGGTAAGACAGCATCCACACAATCGCCCTAAAACAAACACATTTTTGCATGTATGACTGCTCGCCTGCAGTGCTGGTGTAGTCATTGGTATCGTCATTTTCACATTTTGGAGTCAGTCATTTTCCAACCTGAATCACGGCTGCGTTCACAAACTATGTTTTTATGACTGTGTAGTGTATATTGGGTACATCATGGTGTGATTTATGCATTCAGATCTGACACTATCTCAGGCTCTGAATAACAAGCTCCTTCTATGTTCTCAGGAAACGGATGAGGCCATCATTGAAAGGACAGCTTAACTTCCCCAATTGCCCAAAGTGGCACTAAGATTCAAAGCCAATCCCACAATCCTTAGCAAGAGAGAATGGTGCTGGGCCACCACTATTGGAGACATTTATGTACTTGTTCTGTCTTTCATGGAAGGCCAGTTGGGTTGTTTTTGGAAAAGGACTTCAGCCTGTAGTAGAGCAGCATCAGTATGTAACATTGGCCATGTACACACTATTAATCTAGTTTCTGGAGTAAATGTGAATACATTTAAAGTGTGTTGTCTCTGGATCGTAATGAAAGGGGTTTTACCCTAAGACCTCAGTGCTGGTCAAAATGTGTTACTTGTGAATCAAAGGACAAACCTCATTCCCTGTAATTTGCTTTTTTAGAGTGAATGCGGTTGTAGAATACAGTTTCCACCCCCTTTAATAATCAAGCTCAAATAAGAGTGACAACTGTTTTTTTGCTGCAGTGTGTATGTGGCCATTGAGACTGTTATGAGAAAACATAAACTGTTGAAGGAGCATGCAACTTATCAGGGAGTCTGTTTATAAATTCATGTTTTCCAAAGAAACATTTGGTTCAGTTACATTCGGTTTATGAAGCTGGTTTGCGAGAGGGTGGGGGGGTCATGTTTATGTGACCAGATCAAAGCGTCTTTAATCCTGTAAGCTGAGACTTCAGCAAAGAGCTTTAACGCAGTAAAAGCTTCTCCATCCATATCCAGAGTTTCTCTCAATTTTTCATTTGAGCCCACAGTGATTATGCTTGTGTTCTCTCTGTGCTAAAAGTCTTTGTCTTTCCTGGTTTCCTGATTGACTAAAACCAAAAACCACAACATCCAATGTAGATACTGAAGTCTGTTACAGATGTTGAGTTGTACACTGGAACAGCTATGGGCAGCTAAAGTGAAGCACTGAACTGGAATATTACTCTGACCTGTAATGGGTTCATATAATGTGGTCTCAACTAGTTAACAGCAAAGGTACATCGTGTTCTCACAGCATGCCTTTAGTCTCATAAGTATGTTACATTTTTTACATTCTAAATGGTTCTGGATCACATTTGAAATAGCTACGTTACTATAAACTTTCTCTTCTGGAACAGGCTGAGTTTTATTGTCTGTAAAACCATTTCAATCTGAGAGCTCTCTGAGAGACAGAAACTCTAAGCTCTTTGTGTTCACCCTCCACCCATTGTAAAAACAACTCTTAGATCTTCCTTGTACTTTCCACTTATCTCACGCAGCTGCCTGAACGCTTGATGTTGGATGATCTCTCTGCGGTTTGATTCTGTCAGATGGTTTTGCTCTCTCTGCTCGTCTGTCTTGCAGAATGTGAATTTGGGACAGTCAGATCTGCCCAAAGCAGAGACACAACTCAACGTCTTTACAACCATCTCCTGCAGAAGTGGGTCAGGCTTTGAAAATCCCCCAGTAGATTTCTGTGAATGAAGGGAAACCAAGAAACATCTACATAAATATGATACAAATGCAAAGTAACTGAATGTTCCAGAATAATGTCTTAGAAGAAGAAGAAACACTTTTTTTCCTCACCTTATGAATTTACATGAATCTACACATTGTTGTTACCGCAGTTTGGCAACTTACTTAGTCAATTAGTTTTAGTTTGAGATGTAGGCTAATGCATTATTTATTTAATGTTATAGACTTTTATATAAGACATACAACAAAAGTACACATCCTTTATGGCTTTGGTTACCTGCAGTCAGGCAGGCAGAGTGATACAAAAAATATGTCCCAGTGCTTTTCTATTAAATATCAGCACTCTTGTAATGTAAAGAGTAGCAGACCATAATTTTTAAAGCCTGGGCTGTGAATCACATACATGTACAAAGCATGACCCACTTATGGAATGGGAGCTTCATAAATGTAGAAACTCTGTACTGGGTGTGTGTGTGTGTGTGTGTGTGTGTAGCCTCTGTGTCCTCAGGCATATCCCCTCCTGAATCTTTTCTTTCCATCACCCCTCTATTCCCCGGAGGAAGAATATGGAGCACATACACTTTTCATGTTATGGCAACAAATTTTACTTTCACTTTTTCACTTTCAAATACATATTTAATCCACGTACAAAGAACCACAGCACATATGATACAGAAATGCCTGGATTTGTCACAACGCTTTGTAATCCATCTTAATCTGTCTAGATGGGTAAGAAAGTCGCTTTATCAGCGTGAGCATTTTCATTTGTTGGAGAATACATTACATAGTTATGGAAACGGTTTTAGATTTTTCTGTCCTGGTTTAATTTTTACTTAGTTAAATAGGTAGGGATTTGTTTGCATGTTGTATGACATCATCATGTCTATCTGTGTTCATATAAACGCTCTGCATCATTTTCATGAAATCATGTCTCTTAAGCTGTCTGTTGGGTTGCATGCTCCTCATATTTTGCTTTTGGGCTTTTACATCTTTTTTTGTGGGTTTAAAGGACATTGTGTGTGTTGTCATTTATTTCATAAACATTGATTTAAAAATGTTTATTAGCGTCTTCAGTTGTACATTTTCAGTGTTTCATTAATTCTCGTTTGTGTGTGTTTTCATCTTTTGGTTTTTGACTGCATGATTATATTGTCCTGTATTTCTTTGCTATCCATTGTGTTATTCATGTAGATTATCTTCCTTTTTTATTAGTTTTGTATCATAGTCTCATCTTTTGAATATATGCCCCTTTTTGAAAGAGAGATCATGTTGTTTTCTTGTCATTATTTTTCATGTTGTTTTTTTCAGTTAAGACACATCATGACATCATTCCATCATGTACGTATGATTGAAGATTCTTTATACATTAAACAGTAAGTCTCATTATCTTAATATGAGTTTGATGGTTTGTACATCAGTTTCTTGTTCTTCTGGTTATTTGGGTTTATTTGGTTTGGCTTGTAGATTCCTTAATTAAAAGTTGTATATCTTAGAGATTGCAAATGCTAGAACAAACATAGACAATTTACATTTATTCATTTGGCAGATGCTTTAAAGCAACTTTCAGTGAATTCAATGTATACTTTTTTAAAATGTTTTTTTTTATCAGTACTTGCATTCCCTGGAATCAAACCCACAACGTTTGCACTGCTAACACAATGCTTTACCAGTTGAGCTACAGGAAGGCTCACAGGAAGCACAATCTTTATTTAGCATGTGCAAAATAAGCCTTCCAAAAACAAATGAACAAATGACTGGTCGCTGAGTTAGATTACAGGTGTAAGTACCAAGTGTCCTCAAGTCACTCCTGCGAGTCTCCAGATCATTGTCACACAGAAAGAGATTGTAACAGGGAGGAATTTTCCATCCATAAGTCAATCAAAACATTGTCATCTGCTGTTGAATAAAATGTCTGCATCATTAAGTCATTAAATTTGTCAAACATTAAGTCATTAAGTAATTAGTGTGCAAGAATTCAATCAACACATAACAAAAGCTGTGACCTTAAAATTAAGGATTTATTGACATTAACGTTGAGCCTGTTAATTGTTACATTTATTAAAAATGGTTTCGTAGGGCGTTACTGTGGCACTCAATTGTAAGATATTGTTGACGCTAATTTACATTAGCAGCATTGCACAAATTGTCAATTACAGACTGTTATGCAGCCGAGAATTTATATTATACCTATTTTTATGATATTATGGGATTACTGGAGAGTTCAGAATGAAACGAGTAAAACGCTACATGGTTTGGTCCGTGGTCGCATCATTAGTTTTTTCTGTGCTGTTGTAATGAGCAGGTTCTGTTTGCTGTTTGTCCTGAGAAATTCAACCTGTTTGGACGAGTGGTGTGACCTAGCATTCAGGCAGGAAACAGGAAGAGACCTTATATGGGCTTGTGTCTTTGGCTGCTTCCTGTCTCGCGGAGGGAAAATATTATTAGTGCCGCACACACTAACACTCCAACAGTTTCCATGGTAACAAGAGTTTTAATACCGCCAGGACAAACTGTGATCTGAATGGAAAAAAAAAAAGGATGCAGCAACACACACTTGCATACTGACAAACACTTGTTTCTCAATCAAAACTGTTTCTGATGACACTTAAACAGCCCTACCTTGCTTGTCTCTAATATATCCACTCAAACTGACATTATCAGCGCATGTAGGAGTGCTGACCCTGTCTGACCCATGCACAGCTTTGTCTCGGTAGATTTGCACGCCGTTCTGGCTATTAACAGCCAGGCTCACAGTTGTCGTCCCCCTGAGGTGCGACAGAGCCACCCTTGTACGCCACTACCATCCAATCAAATCCATCGAGCTCTCCCAGTAGTCAGGAAAGCGTAGAGCACTCCGAGACATCTTTCCAATTACTCTCCGTGAGGACCTGAAAGGGTCCCTGCACCCTGGCTCGCTGCAACCAGGAGAGAAAACCAATTTACAGCCCAGCCAGTAACTCTGCTCACAGTTGCTGCTGCCATGGCAACCGGCTAAGAAACACCAATGTGCTAACTGGCTTTGTCTTAATGCGGTGCTGTGTTTAAAAGTGAGAATAAATTGGCGTCCCAAGCGTGTAGTCCTAAGAAGAAATGTGGTGAGGAACTTGGGGCAATCAAGGACAGGTGGAAAGATAGACTACCTCGAAGAGAGGTTTTTGTATTTTTCCAAAGTTTTCCCATATCACATACTGCCAAGTAGTGGGATTCTGGTTTAATTAAAACTTGTCTTCACAGGGATCCCAGCAAAGTGATTCTTCTCTCTCGTTGACTTCCACCAAAGTCTGCAGCATGAATGAGGAGGAAGGACCTGTGAGTGATGGTAAGATAGCCCTCACCTTTGAACTTATGATTTACGGACAGATGTTCCTCACCCAGCTGAGAAAAACCAGCTTAAACCAGACCTAAAGTGGCCAGCCAAGACCAGTAAAACTATTTTTGGCAGGGCAACTAGAGCAACAATAATTTCTAAATCCATCCATTATAATACTTTATGGTGGAGAATCTGGGTTTAAGTTTGTTCCCAACAACAGTTCAAGAACACCATTATTCCATGATGTTATGAGAAGTTTCTGAATGCATTAATAAGAAAGCTTTTAACTAATCAAAGAACCTTTATCACTGCTCTGTGTCAACAGTGTCTCTTATTTCTAAAGCATGTCTGCTGTGAAGGTTACAAGGAAACACTTCAGAGAAAGCTATTGCATAGGCATACATTTCGCACACCAATAATTCCCTAATAAATGTGCACAGCTTTAACACAATAATCAAAGAATTCATGTTGTGAACCAGAAGCTGCTGAAAGCATGTTTTCCATTTTTAATTCAATGGAATTTTGGAATCTGGAATTAAATTCCTTCACTGGCTACAAAGATTCATTAAAACCAAATTTAAAACTGTTCTACAAAGTCTAATTGTCTTCCTGTCTGCAGCTGAGCCCGTGGAGGAGACGCAGATACCCACAGTTCCGAGCTCCATTTCCGATCGGTACAAAGTTGGCCGAATGATTGGGGATGGGAACTTTGCGGTGGTCCATGAGTGTGTAGAACATTCCACTGGCAGAGCGTACGCTCTGAAGATCATCAACAAAGGCAAATGCAGAGGAAAGGTGAGGGATACATTATGATATTGACGTTATCATGAAGGTTTCTCCTAAACCAGCCAGATACAACCTCAAGCTCTCATGTTCTTATGAGCTTTGATCAAATGAATCTGAAAGACATTGTTGGTCTTTTGTTCCTCACAGGAGCATATGATCCAGAATGAGGTGGCTATCCTGAGGAGAGTGAAACATCCCAACATTGTGCTGCTAATTGAGGAAATGGACACCTACAGTGAACTTTACCTGGTCATGGAGCTGGTTAAGGTGAGCACCACGGCTAGCTGTTTGCGGTTTGCTAGCATGTATCATTTTATCTGTTCAAACAAGAGGTAAAAACAGATGGTGTTCATCACAGGTATAAGAAAAAGCACAGATATCACACAGGGATTTAAATGAATTTTAGTGCTAGGTTGGATTAGTGCTAGGTTCTATGTACTGTAATGGCCGCCCTGTGCAGTTGTCCTGGCTCACATGAACCGAGTGTTATTTTAAGCTGCTGTTCCACTTATTTGACTCTTTGAGGAGATTTCGACTTCTGCCATATGAACAGCAAACCAGGGCATCATTAACTTCCTCTTGATATTTATCAACAATCTGACCTGAAGGAAATTCTAGGAAGGTGGATAGTGATAAATGTATATTATATATAGTAGAAATGGAATTCTTAAGTAGTTAGTGGAATGTTTTAAAAACATTACAGAATAAAAAAAGATTTAAGAATGTTCTTATAACCAACCATGTTAATACAATATTTTAAAAAATTGACATTTTTAACATTTTTAATGTTCGTACAACCTTAATATTCTTCTTGTTAATTTTCTTACAACCTAAAATTGTAAGCTGGGCCTAACCTTAAGTATTAAACTTTGTCCTCACTGTGTTGTGCTATAGACGTGGTTTGCATTAAACCACAGAACACCTCGTATTCCAACAACAGTTTCTGAAGTTTGCTTAGTAATCACAGATCTTAAAATGACATTTGCATGACATTTATGCCTGAAAATGTTATACAGCGAAGCGCCACTCATGCTAATTGACGTACTAAATGACATGTGTCTGCTTTAGTCTGGGTGATGTTTGATGTCCATTGATGACTCTTGTTGGTCCACAGGGTGGAGATCTTTTTGATGCTATCACTTCCGCCAACAGATACACTGAGCGGGACGCCAGCGGCATGTTGTACAACTTAGCCAATGCTATTAAGTATTTACACAGCCTTAACATCGTTCATAGAGACATCAAGCCAGAGAACCTTCTGGTAAGATCACAACATGTTCAGTGTTCTGAAATGTGCAGCTGTATTTTTGCATTTTGGTGTATGATATTGTGTCTTCCTCCTCCATCTTGTCCGTCATTCCATCCTGTCCCTATTTATCACTCCAAAATGTACTTCTGGGAATGACATACTGAGCGATTACCCCATGCGGTACAACACTTGTCACCGTTACATGAGCGCCAAGTTGTGACATCCTAATGATGGTGGTATTTAAATACCAGCAGGTAGTCTTGCCTCAAACGTGTGTTCCTACGGCGTGTGTGTATTTGTAGGGCTGAGGACAAGATGAAAGTCATAAGTTATGTGGGCTGGAGCTGTGTGTGTTTGGAGAAAGAGAGATGATCGAATCAAGCTCTTTGACTGAGTCTAGACCAGACACCTACTGAGTGACTATGCGCGTGATATCGCTTGTACTGCGGGAGAAGTGCGACGTGACTCACGCATTGATGGTTCACAGACTGTACTGTTCTCGTATGAACTCTGTACAAGACATCCTTATGAATCAATGGTGTATGGCTCATATCCTTCCTGTTTTCTATTGAGAGACGTTTATATAGCCTCCTGAATCCAAATGTACCCTTTTAAATGTATTTTATATGTAAACATGCGCTCGACGCACGTATTTGACCACTTGGATGCGCGTTTTCTAGCGTCCATCATAAGCGYCGCGCTTTCGTTTTGTTTGTTTGTTTGTTTAAAAAATGAATTTKAGTAATTGTTAAACATGGAAAAGACGACATTTTTTAATGGACAATCTTATTTTCTCAGAGAGCGTCGTCTACTGACTCACAGATGCGCTCGTTCACTCTGTGTTAAAGATAATCGCTTTTGACTGGAAACGTACATCTGAAGCGCACCGTTAACTTGCGTGTGTCGAAACGCTGCGCTTTGCTTGTTGTGTAACGCCAAACACAAACGCAGCCAGTTTTAGGAGCTGAATTGTTTTATGCTGAGAGAAATGTGAGAATTTCCTTTTTAAGCATCTGTGGAATTTAGGGCAAACACATTAAGGGTGTAAAAATGTATTTATTTAAAGCAAATTCACAGGTTGACACTAATCTGCACATATGCTCACAATGGGAATTCTCTGCATGGGAAAACTTTCAAAGATTGTGTTGAATTATTTAGGTGTAAGGAAACTTATTTGTGTATGGACCAAGCTTTAATAACATTCCTTAATTGATTCACAGGTGTATGAACATCAAGATGGAAGCAAATCCCTGAAGCTGGGAGACTTTGGCTTGGCCACCATAGTAGACGGGCCCCTGTACACTGTCTGCGGGACCCCCACATATGTAGCACCAGAAATTATTGCAGAGACCGGGTGAATATTTTTACACATTTGAATTCATTATATAGAGAATTAAACTTTAAATGGGTTGTCTAATATTGTTATTAAGCATTCCGGCTAACAGGGAATGTTCTCAGAACATTGGGTAGCATTCTCCTAAAGTTATTCAAATAAGTTGCAGTAACATTAGTAAAACTTTTTTAGCATTATATCATATATTAAAAATAAGTTATCCTTAAGTTGTTAATGTAACATTTTAAAAACATTACAAAATAAAAATGTTTTAAAAACGTTCTTAAATAACCCAGCAATAATATTACAATGTCTAAAAAACTGGATGTTTTGAATGTTCCTAGGTTTCAAAATAATGTTTTTAACATTACCTAATTTTCAATGTTATATAATGTTATTTAACATTGTAAGAAAAAGTTCTTACAGCCTAAAATTGTTAGCTGGGATAATGTTTTGATTGTGTAAATACTGAAATTAACTGAGGCACTTTGCTTGCTGTACTGCAGGTATGGCCTTAAGGTAGATATCTGGGCTGCAGGAGTTATCACGTATATTCTCCTCTGTGGTTTTCCTCCATTTCGTGGGTAAGTTCATCTATTAAAAATGTGCTATTTTTCTTTGTTTTTAATCATACGTTTTTCTATTAGAAGTATTTGGTTATAGGGCAAAATAAATAAATATTTTCCTTTTGTTTATTCAAGTATACCAAACATATACAACTTTAAAGTTTTAAACTTTTGGAGAGGTTTAAAACAGGCTGTTAAACCAAACCTGTTCAACAGAAAAATAACATTAACTACATTATGTCTGAATATGTAACAGAAATCTGAGGTTATGTAAGATGTAATTGCGCCGCTCTGCGGTTATGCGGGAGTGTATATCTGATTGCAATGAAACCAGCGCCCCCTGTCGATATATACATGAAGTTACACTTTTTTCCAGGAGTCCAGATGACCAGGAAGCTCTGTTTGACCAGATTCTGCTGGGTCAGTTAGAATTTCCTCCCCCATACTGGGACAATGTGTCGGATTCAGCTAAAGTAGGTGAAACATGCTTCAAATTTAATCTTTCAACTGTAGCAAAATGTTAGATTAAAAAAAATATATATTTTATAACTTCTAATATTTAATTACAAATTCATAAATATTCTGTGCTAATTTAATAATTTACTATTAATTATATATATTGTTAATTCTTTTTGGACTAAATATGACTGAATATTATTTTATAATTAGCATAGAACGATTATACACACTTGTTACATGTGTACATAACTAATTGTTTAATGTGGTCATTGTGGTTTTATATATCTAATACTCATAATAAACATGAATATTTATTATTATGGTCTTTCATCACAGGAGCTGATAGTGTCCATGCTGGAGGTGGAAGTGGATCAGAGATTCACAGCCCTGGAGGTGCTGGAACATCCCTGGGTCACCGTGAGTAATTCAGATTAAACCATCCTAATGCATAACAGCACATGCCAGATACCAAGAGCTGAATAATAAATGAGACTCAAAGCTTCTAGGTTGATCTGAACCATTTTCTCGTTCAAATAAATCATGTTTGTAAACTTCATTTCAGAATGACGGCCTGTCAGAAAACGAACACCAGCTGTCGGTGGCAGGAAAGATCAAGAAGCATTTTAACACGGGTCCCAAACCCAGCAACAATACTTCAGGAGTGTCTGTCATGACGGTGAGCTGAGACACACCACACACTGCTAACATGACCAGACAATAGCATTTCATGACCAGAACAAATCTCCTTTCTGAAGATACAACAGAACTCTGCAAATAGAGAATCTTTACACTATATAACAACAGCTAAGGGTTACCAGAGAACCCAGTAGTGGGGACAAAATCATTTTTGTTGTAGTCTTGGTTGGGAAAACCCAAAAACGACAACAAAAAACTTTAACTGAATCTCAATATCTTGTTATTTATCCAGCAAGCTTAAAATATCAGGACTGTCCTTGGGAACAGTGATAACTGACCAATAGAGTTCAAGCACTATTAAGTTTAAGTTCTTTGAAAGGATCCACTTGACTAACAGTTGAGGCTTTGGTGTTCACGTGGTCAGAGATGTCAGCGTTTCTCTGGAGGCTTTTCCACTGAGCTGTACTGATTTCTCTTTGCATAGCTCGACCATGACCTTTCCATCCAGAGATCAGGGTCATTGGATTTCTATCAGAACCCGGGAATGTTTTGGATCAGGTAAAGTCATGTGTCTGCTATAGCATGCCAGACACTCCCTGAATGTCACGTCGAACCCCTGAGTGGTTCTGCTTATGTTATTATCCAAGATGGCTGCTGTGGTCGTTTATGTTTCAGCTTGCCTGTGTGTGTGTGTTTGGTCTCCTGGTGGAGATTGTGTATGATTAACTTCAATACACTGCAGTTAATATTGTGTGTTTACATTTGCATCCCCGTTGGTTTGTTTTTTGTTCCCTGCGTTTGCAGATTGTGTCCGATGCTTTGTGATGTCACTTCCTGTTCTGCCTCCATCAGCTTCTCATGACCTGTGCAGAAAAAGCATATCACTATTTTTTTTTGCTGAAGCTGTTTATTTTTAATTTCACATTTAAATGTGAGCTGTTTGACCCTTTGGCTTGTTTCTCTGTAGTTTACGGATGTAGTTTATAGATGTAACTGATTAAAGTTTCTTTCATTTTTCCATCAGACCACCGCTCTTGATAAGGAGAGGCAGATTCTCAGACGAGGATGCCACCAGAATGTGAGCACAGCTCCCCAAAACACCCAGCCGACCTGTAGCCTCCACATCCCAGCCTTTACACCCCGTCTGTACCTCGACCTGCCCCAGCCTCCCGTTGGGCCCCCCGCCCTGTCCCCAACAGCAAATCCATGTCCCTTAACCAACCTCACCACGCCCGAGTCTGAAGACTTTTCTGCCTGCTCCACGGAAACTGTTCGCTCCCTCCTTTCTCCTGTCTAGCGCTTAACGGGAGGGGAGCAACTGAAAAGAGCAATTAAGAGAAGGTTTAATGAGGATTCGGAATGCGGCCGAGTGATGAACATTTTGATCCTTATCTGATCAAACAAAGGTGCATAAAAGGGGAAAATGATGACTATGTCAGAAAAGGGGGGTTTCTGTTTATTTATGGTCATTAGAACTTTTTCATTTATTTATACATGATGAATACATTTTTCTTATTGTTCAAGTTAAAATATTCTGTTTCTGTTGAGACATTTTAGAAATATGATGTTTTTGTAGGTCCAGTATTGTTTGTAGGTTTCGAATGGAAACTGCAAAGATGTTATAACTGGTAATTAGCCATTAATCAGGCCCAGATGGAATCTGCAAACTTGTGCATTTTCTACATTGATTCAGAATGGAAAACTTATGAAATTTCCTGGAATGTATTTAAACATGGTACACATGTTAAACAGAGCTTAGAGTGCCACACTTAACGGTAGCTGAAAGCAAAGTTTTTCATTTCCGTGGGAGCAGATTCCATGTGGGCCCCATGACCATTGGCCAGTGTTCCCAAAAACACTTTTAAACACTTTTAAATCTCTTGGAATCGCTCCATCTCCTGACACCTCTGTCTTTTGGGCTAAACGATTATCTGGAATTTCTTTCCTTTGTGGTCACAGAACACAGAACTTGTTCATTCATGAGATGGGGACCTTTTTTGTAATCTGTGTAAATAATATAATTTCAATTATTTTGATATTGACAATATATTTCTTTACCTTAAAAAAAAAAAACAACGTAACAGTCACACATTTAACCATGTTACAGTTTTTGAGTAAGCCGAGCATAAGCACAAGTGCATTGTGGGAAAGACAAGCAACATTCCTTAAAACAGGGTCAGCTCTCAGAAAAACAAATGCCAACTTGGATTTTACGACCAACAGTTCAGTATGAATAATTAGTCCATTTCTTTAATAAACACTTATTTAGCAGTACTACTATGTAAAGCAATTGCAAGACATTGCCGGAAATGTGGTATTAGTCACAGGAAGTAGTTTTGAGTGTTTTTTGGTGAACTGCAGTATGAGGTGTTCCAGAACCTCATAACCCTGCTGACTGTGTCATTGTATTCTCTCATTAGTGCATGAATACAGAGCGACTCCTACATTATCATTTGAGACATTATCTTATTAAAAAATATATTACAACCTGATTTTGTGTTGTGTTGTACTGTACTGATGCTTTCTGCCACAGGAAGTGCATTCTGATATTGGAATAACCGTTTTCAATGTAACCAAGATAATGAAAGATGTATTCTAACATAAACATACACAGCAAATAAATGAAATGAATGATCTTAAGAAACTGCCGTCAGAAAAAACTCATGGACCTCAGAAAAATAATTTGATTTGTTTTATTGTAAATACGACAAAAAGGAAACAATTTTTATTTTACAGTTATTGATCTATATATTGGCATGAATTAATATTTAAACTTTAAGAGACACCTGTAAGATTCTGGCTTATTCAAGTTGCAGCTGATGCATGAAACAGCAGGTGGGGACTGGATTTAAAAATTACATTTGAATCTAAATAAATCGTCCTGTATTTATCTCCTGCCAGTAAACTGTTCCTCTCCTCTACACAATGCAGAAAAATAAAAATAAATTAAAACTATATGCAATCACCTCAGAAAATAAACGACAAAAGATATATAGCAAATGTACAAACCAAATATACAGTAGTGATTGCTCAGCTCACGAGGAGACACGCTATATATGCGTTGCTGTCTCATGAATATTCACATCCAGGGCCAATGAGAAGGCAAATCAAATTCTTTGCATAATTTATTCATACTCTAAGCTTCCAGATAACTAATTACACTTCTGCAGAAAAACTACTACATTTCAGCATCATAGTGTTGATTGAAAAATATTCTTTTCTTTTGTCAAAGAAGGGGAATGAAAAAAACAGTTTCACATGATAAACCGAGTTGATGCAGTCACTCTTGGCTACGAGAATATTGCTTACTGTGGCTGTGGTTGTACAACGTAATCATCACATATGATTATAATATTAATCATTTAAATACAACAAACATCAATGCACAAATTATACAATGGAAGAATGGATCTAAAACATGGTAGGAGACCAAAAGAAAATCCTTATACGTTGATAAATTATGGGATGTTACTGGTGTCTGATACAAAAACGTCAACATTAATATTTTTTGTCATAAATAACCAAACGTGTGAGTGAGGGTTTCTTTTTCTTTTTTGTTGCTTTTTTCTCTTTAATCTTTATTTTATGACCTGCTTACATGCCCGGCTTTCCTAACCATCACAATATTTACATATATGACAATTACCAAATATACAAAGAGGAAATAGAAGCCCGTTTCCTGTCTGATATGTCACTTCCTTCCTGTGAATCGTCAGGCTTTCATCTATAATCACCATTCAAATCATCATGTCATCGGAACTACATCATATCTTACAGCAAGTCATTAATAAATTAAAGGTGATGGGATCTTCTGTAATTTTGTGGGGAGTATAAGCTTTCCCACCTTGTAGTGAAGAACTTCTGTTTGTATTTACAAAGATTCACTGCTGTGTCTTAATCCCACCCCAGAATCCCCCTCCCTTCCCCCAAAATTGTTTTGGTTTGGCGATTTATCTCAAAGCCTCTTCTGTCTGGATTGGTGGTACAGTCCATGTGGTCCAGCTGTCCTGTTTCCGGCTGTGTTTGTGTACGATAATGTTCTCAGACAAAAGGACTTGAGTCATAGTAAGTGGGAACTGAAGGAGAACCCTAAAGGTCTAAGTTATGTTAGAGATATCTCATATTTTTAGCTGGGTTTAGTTCCACCCTGAACTTTGAGGAACACCATCAAGTCGCCAGTAGGAACTCGATCTTCACTGCTTCACCTGCAGCTCTTAAGCAAGTCCATCACTTCTTCTGTCCTGGTTCCTCTGTGTCAATATCTGTTTTGGTGTTCGTAGTGCCATCGATTGAAATCAATGTTAAATGCCACAATGCTGCCCGATGCCATTCCAGTGATCAAAGTCCTGCAAATACATATATAAATACATAAATATAAATATATTAAGAATGTAAATTAAGAATGAAAGTGAAAAAAATTACATGAAACTATATTAAATGTATATTTAAAGGGACAATTCACCCCAACATGAAACTTTGCTGTTAGTTTACCCGAGGCTGTGGATAAATTCTAAATAATAATATATATAAATTGTAAATATTTTTCAGTTTTTTTTCATAAACTTCAATATATCGTAGAGCCGCAGGGATTAATTTTGTGTTGCCTGTATCATTATATATTTTGACTGTCAAAGACACAGCACACACTGACTTGAATCTTATGAATCACAAATGACAGCTAAAAATCTTTACTGTTCTACTGAAGATAAAATGTCACATCTTGGATGGCCTTAGGGTGAGAAAATTAACAGCAATTTTTCATTTTTTCATTATCCCTTATGCTATATGCTAAGCCAGGCTTCATCCACTATCACCATCTATTTGCTACAGTGGGCATGTGCGCTCACCTCTGATCATGGGACAGATCCATGGCCCTGATGCCTGCATCACAGCCGGGGTAAATATACAGCTGCTTAAAGTCACAGGCCTGCCACACTTCAACAACCCCATTGTCACCTCCTGTGACCAGATTCTGCCCGTCGCTGCTCAACAGGATGGCCTGCAGGGGCAGATTAACAAAGAAAATTCAATACAGAGAACGTGTACTTCATGAATGTGATGTTCAGTTTGTAGAGTTTGACTCTTACACGTGTGGAGTCATTGACTTCCATCTGTGCCAGAAGTTTTCCATTAATGCTAAAGTTACAGAAGTGTCCTCTCTCATAGTAGATGATACAGTGGCCCTCACTGGACACAGAGATCAGACGAGGCTGAACACAGTTTTCGGGACCTTCAAGGGCCCTCAGTAAATCTCCTGTGATGGTGTGCACCAAACACGGGCCCTCTGTAAAAAAAATGGTATTACCACGGTAATTCATTTCTGTAATTATACAAGAAGTGGAGACGTTTTTAAACAATATGTAATTGTCAAAAATATGTTGGGATTGGAAGGAAATGGCCATTGTTTGTATACAGCACAAACACAGAATAACTTCCTGTCACACTGACCTTTGGCCCCGCTGATGACGAGTCCCAGTTCAGCACACACTGACACACACACGACCTCATGATCGTGACCCGTTAGAACCGCTCGAGGGGCTGGATAATCGCCTACAACACAACACACAGATACATTTCACAAAAAAATCATCACTTTAAATCTGCACTGCTCCAAATCCCCAAATAGTATTTATTTAGTATTAGTATTTATTTTGTATTAGTATTTAATAGTATGTATTTGAAGTGTGAAAGAGACTGGAAAGATACACCATTGGTCCACCAACGATGCAGAAACATGCACCAGAAATTGGTTGTTTGGGACAACAATCTATATTATACTGTAAGAGTTATTACACAAGAATATCTGACTGTAGAATGCCATTAACCAATCATAATCAAGCATCCCAAAGAGCTGTGGAACCAATTTTATGCTGCCAATTATATGCATATGAGCTTATTTAATCTGAGTTTATTTAATTAAACTGGTAAAAACAAAGTCTTCTCACTGTTGTTGGGATTGTCCCCGATGATGTGGTGGCGTCCACTCCAGTACCAGAGCAACAGGGTGGCGTCCCGTGAGCCGGACACTATATAACAATCACCTCCGATGTAGGACTCAGATCGCGCAAGACAAGTCACAACATCCCAGTGGCCAAACACGATCTGAGTCAGTTTTCCTGAAAGTGGAGCGAGCAAACAAGCTCAGCATATACAGCTACGTGCATTCGAAAAACACGCATCAAACTGATACATCATCAAATGAAACAGTTGCACCTGTCTCTGTGGAGTAAACCCGGAAGCTCTTGTCCCAAAAGCCGCATGCCAGGATGTAGCGGTTATCAGCTGTTACCACAAAGCAGTGCGTGTTGATCTGAATGCTCTGATCCACCAAATCTGTGATCTGTCTTTTAGTAATGCCAGAGTTATTGGCTGGGAAGGGAAGCAGAAGAGTGTGAATCTACAAGACCTAAGACATGAACATTCAGTGCCTCAACCAATCATATCTGATGCTCAATCACGTGATTCAATGAACTCACCAATCAGAGAGTCCATTTCAATGGGCAGATGATGAGCCTGTTCTAAAGAATATCCTGGAGCACCTCTGAGACCTACACCAAACATACAGTAAATTGTATATAGACTATACATATATACACCATATATATATATGTGTGTGTGTGTGTGTGTGTGTGTGTACATGATATAAAATATATGATACAAAACATTCTACTAAACGTTACTACATGAATATTTTTGATAACTTTGAGAGAACATTAGCCATTGTTCCCTGTTAGCTAGGAAAACACATGCCATAACTCACCGACTGTGTTGTGCCACCGATTGACAGCAAACAGCCGACTGCACGTGACCGTGACTGCGGCGGGAATGCTGAGGTGAGGCAGCGTGTTGGCTGCCACATGCGTGACGGGAGAGTTGGAGGGAAACTTTAGCACCATGATCACATCCTGCTGCATCTGGTCCTTAAACATCAGAGGACTCTGAGGAAGGAAACACTGATAAGCAGAAAGAGCAGAAGAAGAAGAGAGGAGGACGAAGACCAAGGAACGTGGGATAAGGAAGGAGAAGGAATGAGGTAGGAAAGACAGGAGAAAGGAAGGGAAAACAGGAATTAGAAAGCTAAAGTGCAATGGATAAAACAAGGTAAATGGAACAGGTTGGGAATCTGGGCATGGAAATAGTTTGGCTCAGTTCTGGATTAGTTTGGACTATTGGAAGGAAGAAGATGATGGGGTGTGTAACATCCAACCCTGGGCAGATTCACTACATTCAAGATTTTGTTGGCCATTTTTTTCAGTATCTATTTTTGTTTGGTCATTATGAGTATTCCCACCTAAAGTGAAATCTCATTGGTCCAAACTCTGCTTGATATAACTATATATTAAAATCAACATAAAATCCGAAATGTACTTCCTTAATAAACGATCCAGGCCTTACTGTGCACGATTCATCAATGCATGTTATTTAAAGGAAAGATTAGGGCACAGTGTAATCTGATCTACGTTCAAGAGATGTAATAAAAACGTGTCAGGATTGAAGACATAAATCTTATTACAGAAGACATAATATTCATCTAATAAAAGAGATCTAATATAGATATCAGCAAAAAAGAGTTCTCAATAAAAGGAGACTTAAATATAACAGATATATATAATATAGATTGTGAGTTTATATTACCAAATGCATTGCAGAACTGCGAGGTGGATGAGGCTCAATCAGCAGCTGTGATGGAGTCTGTCCAAATGACTGAATCTGACCCTCTGTAGTCTACAGAGATGAAGAGAGAAACAACAGAACAAGCTGTTACATCTTCGGTATAGATCGCTGAGACTTTGAAAAAAGACCCCCTAAAATTGTGCAATCAAACTTCACAGATCTTGGTTCACAGAAACAATCAGATGACCTCATTCGTACCTCTCTCAGCTGAGGGTCGCTGATGGCTTCCAGGTTCACGGAGCCCTCGTAAGACATGTAATGAAAAACGTTGAGGGCCCTGACAGCTTCTGGGCCCCTCTGCTTGTAGCCGAAAATGAGATCGATCCACTGGTGCAACTGACACGACACAAATTCACTCTCCAGCGCCTGATTCGCCAAAGGAAGACAGAGTTAATGGAGGGAACGATCAGACATTTGAAGAGAAATTACCAGCCTTGTAAAGTCTATGGGTGTAAAGTCTATAAGTTTATTTTTTCCCTTTACAAATTGAAGTGCTCTATTTAATGAACCGGGTCCATTCAACAGCCTTGTCTGGCTTTGACCTTTGACACATTGAGAAAATGAGCTAAACTGGACTATTAATTCAAATAACTAATGTAATTGCACACTAATGTGGCCTTTGAACAGAGGTTTTCTGACACACACACACCCACACACACATTCCTCACCATCCTGTTGATACGAACAAAGTCCTCTGGTTTCTTGGCCCAGACTGGCAGATCCACATCACACACAACTGTCCTATCATCTCTCACTCCCAGATCAAATCCACCACTGTTCACAAACATCTCAGGGAGGTAGTAAAACTCAGGGATCAGCTCCTGTTACACAAAGACACACGTTGTCTAAACACAGATTTTTATTCCTGGGGTCAACAGGAAGTTCTGCTCCTGCTGATATGGTCTGATGATGCACGTTTATGCATGTAGCTGAATTCTGCAGTAGCATGAATATTGTCACTCTCACCCTAACGTCAGATGTGTCCCTCTGGCAACTCCGCCAAGATCGCGCAATACCAGAAAACGTCCGATCGGGATGATCAAACTTGTTGTTGTTACAATTCAAGAAGAATGTTGTGAAGGGTTCCTGTGATATTGAGAAAGTGGAATACGTAATGAATATCTCTAGGAGTAAACTTTAGCAAGCTAAATACATATACAACATTTTTTAGTAAATAGAATAAAATCACAAACCACAAAGAACGAAAAATAAATAAATAAATAAAGATAGGATGCAGATCCATAGCCAGAACTCACTATTCTGACGAGCCAGAAGAGGGTAGATGCCGCGGTTGAATACAGTGATGAGTAATGATGGGGTGGAGCTCCGTCATCCTCCCAACTCTCATAGTGCTCGGCATAGAACACGGCTCGCTTCGGATTCAGGGCTCCGATTGGCTGGTGTTAACATGCAGGAAAGACAAAAAGGAATTCTGGGTACTGGAATCTTCACATAACAAAAAATGTGTATTTTAAAAGAACGACAGGAATATATTAATGCAGGATATAAACATTTTATGCAGTCAGACAGTGTTTAAAATATTTATGTATTATTTGCTGCAAAGAGATCAAAAATGGCGCTGACGTGACTTACCTTGGAGAGATCCCTGAAATTCCCGGGCAAGGTAAGATCCAGGTCCTCAGACTCATAGTTAGTGAGGACCCAAGGAAAGACAGGATATTGGTTGAGATCATTATAGGTCCTCCCTGGAAATAAGTGCAAAAAGAGTCATTTTAATCTGACAGTAACCTGTTCCAATGGTATAACATTACCAACTCTTGCAAGTGCAGTGAATGAATTGTACCAATCTCACCTGCAATCGTGTTGAGGAACATGAGGTACTCAAAATTTGAAATCTCTCTTCTTTGCCATCTCTGGGTCATGTTAGATGACTTAAAGAGCTGTCGTGGTGTGGCAAGAGAAATCCGTCTGCGGGAAGACCAATGAAGTAATAGGTGAACGATTAGCATCGGCTGATAACACCAATGTTCTTCTTTAGCACAACAGTTTAATGGTGGAATTTGAATCAGAATTACAGGAAACCACGACAACAAATACTAAACAGCAGAATTATTTTTCTAGAAAAACTAAAAAATTACAAGATCTAAGCTAATGTTAAATTCAACATCAAAGACTCTACCTTGCCTGAGGGAGGCCATAGCTGGTGCCGACACCCACCCGTGGTAAACTGTATACCACCTTCTTTACTGTGGCCTGATCTGGGAAGTTAAACATGACGGATGCTGTGGGAAGGAGAGAATGAAGAAGTAATGTTATTTAATAATCTTAAAAAGCTGCTATTGGTTTTAGGAATGTTGGAATCTTACTCCTGTTGGCCATGAAGACCTCCAGTCCAGTGTTCTGAAGCAGGTAGCGTCTGGCAAACACTGCTCTGATCTCACTGAACATCCACTTGCCATGCAGACCTTCAGTGTATGCCAACACCTGACACACACACACACACACACAGGAAAGATATGTTTAAACATGCATGCAAAACAAAGAAGGCAAAATATTCAATGCAATGCAAATCAACAATGAGCTATATAAGCCTGTAATTTGTGTTACATTTTCTGTTTAAAAGTCTGCTAAAATAGTTCCATTTACTCCCTTAAGTTCATACAATCTTCAAAATCCTTTGAATCTTTTTTAATGCATTAAAAGAAAGCTAAATTATAATAAGCATAATATTTGCAGGGGCTAATATCAATAATTAGCATATAATCGTAGGGGAGGGCTAATACCTTTGCATCAATCTTTTTGAAAGTTGGATCATCTTCGTCCACCTCGAAATAGATTTCTGTTGTGGTGATGGACAACGTTCCCCTAGCAACAATCACAGGAGCAACCAGTTGGGCTGGTGTGCTCAGAACCACAGGACCTGAAAGAAACCATGTCACAGAT
>JAZGTK010006206.1:0-21159 GCA_036877625.1 Ambastaia sidthimunki
AGTAAAGAGAATATACTGTGAGTTGGTTATAGATCTGGGGCTTCTTTTCACAAACTAGGTGCAGACTTAAAACATTAAAAGTGTGATGAGCTTTAGTCTTGTAGTATGTGTTTGGATTAATGCGTAAACATGCTTTCTGTTTTCTAGCATGCTTGTGTGATTCTGTTTGTGCAGGAATCCTACATTATACTGTTTCTTACCTTTTCATGCTAGACTTGCAATTGTATGACTTGTCTTATAGAAAATGTGCGGCTTGTGTTTGGAGTGAATCAGAATTCCAGGTAACAATTTAAGGTTGTAATGTTTCCGAAACATTTCTATTAAAAATGTTATTTTGGACGTTCTAGTGTTTTAGACGTTGTATTAACATAATTGCTTGGTAATATAAACATTATTCAAACATTTTTGGATTCTGTAACATTTCTAAAACGTTCCACTAGCAACTTAAGAATAACATGTTTGACATATGATATACAACATTAAAAACATTCTGCTAAGGTTACTGCAAGAGTTTTATTTACAGAACATTCTGAAAATGTTCCCTGTTAGCTGGTAGGCAGGACATGGGGAATAGGATGAAAATGATCACAGAACATAATCAGATTTGTGTGTGTGAGATTGAGGAGGGAGAGGAGGAATGAATGAACTCCATCAGGATGCACAGACCCAACCGGAGCGTGGGAGAGAGCGTACACGCGCCTGACAGAAGACCATGAGTGATGACAACACACTCGCACAGGCCTGAGGCTGAGTCTGCAAAACTCAAGTATACACACCCACCCACACATCATATGCACACAGTCATGGAGAGAAACACAGTTAGAAGCACCTGACCATGTATTTGCAACAGTGAGTGTGATGATAGTTGCTATAAAGTGTTGACATCTTTAGTTGGTGCTGGAGAAATTGCGTTACCCGAGAATTTGCTGTGATCTGTGTAGAGGAAGCTACTTAGAAATCAGCTTGCGAGGCTATAAGTTACTTGTAATTTATTAAGCAAAAACACAAAACAATTATTTTTTTATGAACAAACATAAATAAAAACTCGATTAGAAATTTGCATTAAATGCCACTATGCAGTCTAATATATTATAATATATAAGTCATCATTTAATTAAATACTTTGCTATAATAAACGACTGTAACTGTAGACTGCTCATGTTTTTTAAATGTGTTCACTTTCATGAACCATGCAAACGAACTGATTCTCTAGGTTGTTTTGTAGTCAATTACAAGGTCATTCTCCCCCCCATTCGTAAGACGATGCTAAGATTTGTATATACACACACGAACATAACAACTAATACATGTGTTGCCGTCTCTGTTGCCTTGATAGCGTCTTAGCACACTTTGTAGTGTCTGGCGGAGGTGTTTGAACACGGACACATGCGTTTTCTCTCTCATGTTTTTACTTTACTCTGTCTCTCTCTATTTCACTCCTTTTTCGCTGCTTCCCCCGTCAGACGCAAAAATGTCTGATCGGCTGTCACACCTGTCAGGCGCGTTTGAATTACGTAATGCGCAGCAATCGCGCGACATCGTCATCGCAGCATCCGGGCGCAAAAAGCAGGTGATGACGGTACCCGTGCGCTAATGTGAGAGCTAATGCTAATAAAGGCCTGATTACTGTTATCTCTCTGGATAACTCTCTGGCTTTGTGTGTGATTATCTGCACTTAAGCCTCACTGACTGCAGTGAGCGCTTGTTATAGCAGATGTTTTTTAATGGGATCAAATGGCTGCTTCCAATTCAAAAGATGCCCGATCCGTCCTGTTTGATGAAGTATAATTCACGGTAATGCTGTGTTTTGGAACGGGCCCTTAATCGCTTATCTTTCGGCCACGCCCACAGCCCAGCGCACAATTGGGACTTATTGTATGACGCTCTGGAATACTTGATTCTGATTGGTCTAATTTGTCATTGTTGGGTGAAATATGTTTGTACAATGACTGTAATGTGTAATTGACCACTATCCTAGGAAGGTAACATAACGATTAACTTCATGCCTTGTTTTGTTACTCTGCCATATCTTTTTTCCACACGATAAAATTATTAAATAATAAAAAAATTGAATTAATATTTAATGTCCATTCATTATTGTATTTATTTTTTTTACTATGTAGCTGTGTAATAAATGAAATAATTCTTAATTTATTCATTAATAAGTGCAGACCAGGTGATCAGGTCTTGTATTACCCTGAAGTGATTTATTTTACAGTTATGACAAACTGTACTGTACTTTAAGTCTTTTTTAATATGTGACCTCTTGCAGTGTTACACTCCACCTTATAAAGACATAGTGAGAGAGAGAAAGAAACCCACACAGATGTTAAGAATGACAGAGTCAGAAAATAATCAGGTTGAGAGCTGAGGTCTCAACCCAGACAGCGTTTTGGCACAGAGCTTTGTTCTTACCCCTCAGTTTTCCTGCTTCATTAATGACAGAATTATTATTATTCCACTGGTTTTCAGAATGAGAGCGCCTGCAGCTAAAGGGTGCTGTGTTTTTTCGTCAGGCAGCAGATGAGAGCACAGAATGGCAGAATCAAAAGAATTTCAATTGCTGTTTACTCTTCGACTTCATACTCAGACGCTCGCATTGCATGCGTGTCTGCTCAGATCACAACGGTGCAGTGTAGATAAAGGAAAGAATGTGAAAAGATGAAAAGAGATGGGCATGAAGGAATAAGACAGAGCTGAAAACTTTGTATAATGCATTTGCTTATGCATTTAAGCAACGTAAAGCTTGCCAGTCTGAGATGGAAAATATGTATGCATTGCTGCGAACTGTAATGCAACAAATTGCATGTCGCATTCTGCATCTTCCTTTTTATTTCAATGGTGATATGGCAGTGATGAGTGGATTTATTCATGCACTGCAGCACGGCAGTGACTCTGTAACCTCCTTCAAACTCCCTAAGGTTTCAGAACAGGTGGTGCATTCTGTGTCGATGTCTGTGGGAGAGAGAGCAAAGACAAATCAAATAAAGAAAGTTTTGAGAACATCAGCATTCCAAGCAGGCATCTCAAAAGCTGTGTAGAAGTGTTGCCTTGCTTATAGGATCTCTCCTGAATACTTGTTTCTGGGGAGAAAGAAACAGCGTGTGGTTGAAAAAGAGAGCTCCATCAATAATGCAAAAGGTCAGATCTACTCTGGCTGCACTGCTCAAATCAAAGCCGACTGCAGATCAGATTCATAAAAGGAATTTGGTTCTCTAGATGTGAAGAAATAAAATTGCAAACAGGCATTTTTTTACTAGGATGTCCCAAATGCTTGGGGCTGTTTTGCTTTAGACCAAGGTAGAGTTTGCTAGGAACCAAAAATGCTAGAATCCAATATATAGAGAGAGATTTTTTGGTCATTCTTTGCATAGGAACAATCTAAAAAGTAAAGGTAGGGCATTATAAACCTTATTGGCGTAGCTCATGATTGGCTAACTGGGAGTTTGGGGAGGGGCTTATAGATTTATGTGTTATGGGGTGTTTATGTTTTTATAATGTTTGCGTTTATTGGAGCAGTTTGGAACGTTTCTCAGCAACTTTAGGATGTTTTAAATTGTATGTTGGGCCAGCGTGAACCTGGTGTGACTTTAGAGCACGTACACCTCGGCCTGTTGCCGTGGCGATCAGTAAGCAGAGCTTCAGTGCTGCCTCATGTCAAGACTTCTCTGCAGAAGTAGACATATGATGAAGTCAGCTTCTTCCTGCTGACTCCCAGCCTGTTCCATAAACCACACTCAGTTATCACTGGAAAGCTATGCCAGGCCTTTACACAATCCTGCCAAGTGAGGCAACAAGACATCAAATACATCCTGGAGGAAGTGCATGAAGTATAAGCATGGTAAATGAAAACCGCATGCCACGCTTAATGGATTTTGCGTATGATCATCCACAGAAAACCTGTAGCAAACCTATCAGACAGCTTGCTGAACCTCAACGTCGTTTTTTCTGCACCAGAAGCAAGTGGAGGTGATTGGGGCTATTTTTAAACAAATGTCACTGCAGTTGCTAAGCTTAGCATCACACTTTCTAGAATGGATCAGACTGAAGAAGAGTTATGACATTTGGCAGTGATACAGCTGTCACCTCCGAGCCGAGGTGGGAGACAGCGCTATTCGCTCGCCCATTAGCCTGGATGAGCTCGCTTTGTTCCTCTCTCTCCTTTATCTTGTAACTCATTTTCAGTCTGTTGAATTAGCATTAGCGGGTCATCTGGCCCTCATTTCCCACCATTTCCATTTATATCTGTCTGACTGGGATTCGATATAGGTCAGTGGCCCCTCACACAGCCTCTGCTCAGGCCCCCCTGCCAAGATGAAAATAGAAAATGAGTTATTAATACGCTCAGGTAGTGTGTAATTCAAAAGCTCATGATTATTACAAAGGGAATCCTGGAGGAAACGTGTGTGAGTTTGCAGACATTACGGGTTTTTTTGGTGATTAGCTGGACTGGGCCGCGGGCTCACAGCCGGGTCATATAAAGCAATGAGCAATTTTATAAGCTCTTTCAAGCAGTGCAATTATAAGCCAGTGTGTGACATGAAACATTTTAAGTGTAGATTCACCTTCATGAAGTTTCATGCTAGTAAGTTTACTGAAATGTAAACACTTTCAGAATCTGAACTCTTCTAAAATTGCGCTGCAAGGTGACAGAATAAATTAAAGCTTTTCTTTTCATTAAAGCAGATTTAAGTCTTGCCCAGTGTACTGCAGTTTGGCAGGATATCAGTGTTTTAATAAGCTGTGAGTGAGTTTTACAGAGGGCAGAGGTGCTCTGTTAACTTTATCCAGCTTGTTTTAGCGGTAAATATTTTGATTTAATTGGTCCCCAGTAATCAATTACAGAAACAGAAGGAAAATACTGTATATACGATACTGTGTGTGTGTGTGTGTGTGTGTGTGTGTGTGTGTGTGTGTGTTAATCTACAGCAATGTCTGTTATTTTGATTTATTGCTCTACAGGTGGAATTATGATTTTCTAAAACTTTCTATAATCAGGCCACTTGTTGTATCCTGTGTCTTTTCCTGATCTCCACTCACTCAGTCCCATGATGGTAAAGTAGGGTACAATCTTCCAGCAACCCAGAAACAGCAGTAATATGGGCTAGCTTCACTATGCAGCACATACATGCCCTCATTCTGAGACACCTGCTAATTCTTGATCCTACATGACAGTATCATACACTTGTGCACTTGTTTATTAACACTATGTGATGCATTATGAACATCTGACCTCTGTCACAAAGCCTGTTTCAGACCAAACATCGTGAACTGTTGTCCTCATGTTGTGGTAAATAAGAAACAAGCTCATGAGGGACAGAAGTTCTACCTAGCTAACAGGGAACATTCTCAGAATGTTTTCTAGTGTTCTCTGAAAGTTCTGTATACATATAAATATAAAAAGGTACTTGCAGTAATGTTAGGAGAACATTTGAAAAATATTACAGAATTAATTAAATGTTTGGACAACGTTCTTATAACCAAGGAATAATATTAATACAATGTCTAAAATTGGTTTCAACGTTTTCAACGTTTCAAAGTTTTCAACTCCTAGAACTTTAAAAATAAAATTTTAAATATTTTTGTTACCTAATGGAACGGTTATGGAAACATTGTTACAACCTAAAATTGTTAGCTGGTTAGTTGTTTTTGAAAGTATTTTCTCTCAGAAGTGATCCAGCATGGACATGCAGGTCTTGCTTCTTGCAATCTTGGGCTTGAAGCATCACTGGAGGCATCTCTCTCTCAAGCTCTGTGGATCTCATACAAATGAAAGCAGCTCTCAGATTACTCATTCAGGTCAGATGGGCTCTTGCGCAGAGCTCCACTGTTGTGTGCGGTGTTACAGCTCATTTGGTCTGGCAGATTAAGACCTTTCCCACTCATCAAAGAGTCTCAGACTAGACTTACCTGAACACTTAACCTGATGTAGACCTTATATATTTACAGATGTTATATATAACATATCGATAACCCACATTTAAGCTGCAAGTTTTATGTAAGACTGGCTCCTTTATTTGTTCCAATTACAGTGAATTAAGGGAGCACCCAGGCTGTGAAGAACAGGACTTCTGAAATTACTCACGCATACACCTCTTCTTTCAGACTGCACCACTTATGGTGTGTTTTTGAGATGAGACTGTAGATTGAGTTTTACTTCAGGGTAAACAGGAATCCCCAGAGGTTCTGAATGAAACAGACATTGTGGTATAATTACTTTCTGAAAAATAAGTCTGGTTAGCTTAGACTCTCGCTCACCCCTACTGATGACAGAATGCGTCTGCCATTATAATAATGAGCGCAGAACTGCTGGTAATTGGGGCTGTATGATGTACGTTACTGCTTAACCCTGTTATCTTTCCCATCGTGATATTTTTCCCTGCAAACTGTTGCTGTGTCAAGTGATAGATTTGAGATTCATATTTAGGTCTGGTGGAGCAGATGTGTTTTTTTTATGACTTCCTATTTTTAATATTTCTTTGTTCTATTTTCTTTTATGCCTCTCACACACTAACTTTGCATTATTATCTTTTAATGATTACAAATATGCCAAGTCTCTCACATCCCGTTACCTTATTTTCCCAGTTTTCTTTTATCTCTTTCAATTACACTTCATTTCTCCCAGTCTAACACTTATTACATCAGCGGTTCAAACTACACTGAATGTGACGGGTAACCTGGATGTGGACATGATTCGAAAATCCCATTTTGCTATTAAGGAGCATGAGAGAGACGGAGAGAAAGAAAGAGGGGAAAATATGGGGGGATGGAGGGTTGTAGAGGTTTGAGGATGGTACGGCCCCTCCCCCACCCACCATGTTCACGCACGCTTATATAGACACTGTCTCCATGACAACGCCTGCCATTGCCACGGTGCTAGTGGCCAGCACAGCAGAAGGCCCTTCTGTTTTTAGCAGCAACACGATGCTGTGAACTCTCACGGGCTCATGAGCCACACGCATACAACACATTTCATCACTACTCTACAAAACAGTTTTTTCTTCTACTGTTTTAATCTTTGTCTCTGTTGATTTGACTCTTTGAAGTTTAAAGGTAAACGCTTACACCACCCAAATCCCCTGTGAACCTACTTTGAATGCAGACATAGTAATGTGTGACCTAAAAATGTAAATGTGTTTGAAACATTACATGCCTTCTTCTACCTCACTGGCTTACTTTGAGGTTCTGCCCCAAAGAGAAACGAGAAGTGTCTTTAATGCAGAGGTCAAAAGGGTCCTGAGTCTCCATAACTATGTATGCATTTTAAAGTTCAGTAACAACACCGCTATCTAGTGGCCATTGATGGAGCTCACAACTACGATTTCTGCGCAGCGCTGAGAGATGATGTCATTCTTTGTAGCTGCTTGGGGAGAAGACTGCATGTTGCTGATATCTGAGTGTTCCCAGATAAAGAGAGAGATCAGTACGGCCATCTGTGTGTCCACAGGAAGCTCACAACAAAGCTCCATTTTGGCGCCATTTTAATTTGTGCAATGTGTATTTTGTGTGTGTGTGTGTGTGTGTGTGTGTGTGTGTCAACCCAAACATATCACACTCACAATGTGAAGCTGTGCTATTACACGTTTTGTTGTATTTATATCCTGTTGAGATACACATTTCCACAGTTTTATTTATCCTATAAACTCATGTCCCTGATTTGTCTTTGTATGGGATGTTTCTACAGTTTACACATGAAGAACAAACATCAAATACAGCTGTTTCAGAGGTACAATTAGAAACACCATTAGCCAGGGCTGATGTCATATTTTTTACTACCTGAGGATGTAGTTAGTGGCAAAGATCTGGTAAACACAGCCAAAGCACAAATTGTTATGCAGCTACGTATGCTCACTTAGTAGTTACAGTACAGCCACCCTGTTTCCTGTGAATCATTGCCTTACAGTTTCATCAGATTGTAATTGATTGTCCATGTTTGGCCATCTTCCTGTCTTACTGTCTGATTACATTGAGCCATCACTTCCTGCCATGAATAATCTGGTTAGTCTGTCTGATCAGACATCATTTTCGTGATGCCTTTGTCTGTACTTTACGGTTAATGGTTAGAGCAACATCTTTTTCTGTCTCTGTTCCTAACCTGAAACTAAATAATCTCTCTAACAGATTGTGTATGTTTTGTTAAGGGTAGTAAAATGTCAAATAACATTGATTTGTTAATGGGAATGGTAAGAAATGTGGATATATAGTGAATTAATACAGTGGAAAGATTCAATAATATAGTTTAATTGCGCCATCTAGTGGTCAAAGCATTGGCAAACACCTTCAAAGCAGATCTTCTGAGGAAGCCCTCAGTGAGTCATACTGTTAAATGGCAGCATGTTTAGTGAACCTCTTGTAATGTCTCACAGTGTTTTAATAGCCCCCTGTTTTATATTCAGCCCTAGCATACTTAAAACTGATGCTTCCTTTGGCATATATACTCTGTATAAAGGTTCTGGCAGGTCACAAGGTTCTGACATGTGCTTGACTTCCAAAGTTGTTTCAGACACTGTTGAAATCCGCCTCATTTAACATTCATTGATTGTTACAGGTATTCTGGGCAACGTTTGACTTGACTTTGAAGGCTAATAACCACTTTATTTAATCTGTCTAACTATAGGTCTGACTACATTTATTTGCTCATGCTTGTACTGTAAATATACAGACCTCGGCTTGATTTAAAACCTAAAGGTTTGTTTTAGGCCTTTTATCAATGGACTGAAAATAATAATGAAAAGGTATTTCATATAGTTCATTTGACTATCTCATGAAAGTTTCGGAGTTACTGCAGTTGTTTAGTAGGTTTACAGTCCTTTTATTTAAAATAATTCTGTTGAATCTGTTGTTTTGATGCTTAGATCGGCTGTAAAACCATCAGACTCGCCCCAAACAACAAAGCAGTGCTAATGTTTGCTGTAATATATTCGGATGTTCGATGAGTGGAGAATGGAAGGTCTGGTATAACTGGTTTACGCGACGCATTAAAGGATCACTTTACAGTCCTTTCTTTGTAACGTGAGAGGAACGAAAGCTCTGCTCTAGTATGAAGTACACTGTTCGATTTGCTCCCTGCAATTTTGACCCAGAGCGCTGCAGTTTAGTGAACACACGCCCAGTGTTTGCCGGATCAACAGCGCTTTCCAATGAATCTTTAATGACCGCTTTAGAAGTCGTAATGGCTAGTCACTAATGTCCATTAATGATTTCTGAACGCATCTGGCCCCGCCCTGATGACCTCCCGTCAGTTCCATTAGGATTTCTTTGGTTAAAACTTTGAAAACATCCTACAGCGCGGACTGAATCATCTCTGCTTTCCAGCTCTATTGTCTTTTAACTGCTAAACATGACTTTTCCTCTTAGAAAATCGACGTCAGGTAAGGAACAGCTTTGTCATTGTTTTATACATTGTAATATTCAAAATTGCAAGTAGCCAATCGAGAGAAGTTTATATCCTTTACTTTACTGAAATCCTTTTGTTTCGTTTCTTGTTTGTGTTAATTGTTACATGGGCTCGCTAATGAATTTTCTGAACTTTTCATTGTGTTTTGTTGTGTTTTGTCCTGACTGGCGCTGTCCGAGGTGCTGAACCGCAGATGCTGATGTCAAAGCTGCGCAATTATCCGCATTACCGGTTCATTACAGTCTTTTTTCTTTATTCCTTTTGTTTGCGTTTTACTAACTAGCTCTTCGTTCTTTCGATATTCTTTGTATTTTTTACTTCGTTATTAATTCTTCAGTTTAATGAAGTTTATATTTATAAAAACATATTAAATTATTTATTTTTAATTTAAGGTGAAGTATCAATTACTCAATACACTTTAACAGATTTTGTAAAATTAAAAAAAATATATATATATTCACATTCGCAGACGTCGGGAATTAAAGTTTATTTATCTAAATGTGACTACAATGTCTGTTACTGTCAGTTAAGCAATATGTAGAGCGTTTCTATATTTCATTTAAGAATAAGTTTGTTTACTGAATATCCAGTGTTATGCCCAATTGAAGGATATGTGAAATCTGTACATCTTGTCCTACGGTTTGTAAGCATATCTGATGATCGTCCAAAAGTTATTTCTTTTCATTCTCTACTGGTTGAACGGAAGATGGCGCTATTGATAAACAAATAACACCACAAGCCGCTTAGATGGTTTGGGGAGGGCAGAAAACAGCACGGCTGAGGCTCATAGTAGTAGCTGAGGTGTTGGTGGTGTCTTATATTCATTCATTTAACAGTAATTGTTAAACACGGAGTTTTTATTGAGAGTGTAAACCAATAAACGTTTCACCACGTTTGTAGAGCATAAATCAAGCCATGTTCAAAATACTATTTTTCAGACGAGTTGTATTCAAAGTGTCAGCTGAAATAAACAACAACTATATAAGTTATCAATATCAAAATATAATTTACATAACATGGCTTCAGACTTAAAGTATTTAAGTATAAAAATTATGCTTGTTCGTAGTTCATATTCATGCAGTGCATACTAATGCATGTTATTATGAGTGAGCCAGAAGAGTTGTGTTTTCGCCCTCTCACTACCATGGCAACCGACATCCGTCCAATCAGGACGTAGTATCTGCGTTGTTTCCACACGAGCCTTTGTGTTATGGCAAAGAAATAGCCCATAAAACACAACAGACACGTTAAATACATACGTCCACATATTCTGAACGCGTTATACGTATGTATAGGATTTAAGACCATGATCGTAACTCCGCCACACAAATCCATGCGCAGATGTGCGTGACTCTCCAACGAGGAGCGCAATTCATCTCCATGTAAAATATTGATTAGACCCATGACAGATGCAAATATTCAGGACTAATCTACTGCTCTGTACAATATTGCAATGGCATATGGCTACTCTAGTTCACGTGCAGGTGTAGTCTAGGTTTATTGTAGCTACTTGTTCCACATCAGCCGTCACCCTCCGCCCACCGCCCCCAAATAACATCTCCGTTGTAGGAAGCGTTAAGGAGCGCAGCGTGAGTCTTTTACAGTTTGATACCTCATGTAACATGGAAAAGACGTTTTCACTCTCTTGACTGCTTTTTGATAATGTCGTCATATTACGAGCTGGGTTTACTTGCCTAGTTGTTGGGATCTACATAACAAATGGATTAGGAAGATTAACTGGACATAAACTCTCATGCACACCCCCGCGCAGAAAGCGCGCACACGCTGAAACGCGCTTGTGCGCTCGCTAACAGGTGTTTGACTTCTGTGTGCGGTGACCGACCGCTTCGTGGGATGCTGCAAAACGCGTGTTTGCTGTTTGAAGGAGCTTTTTCTCCATTATTAGTCGAAATGGCCAGATAGGGACATTATCTGGGGATAGACGCGGTGAGACTGACTTTTTTCTCCGAAGAAAAAGTGCAACGTTTAAGAAATGCGTGTCCTGCTGCCCACATAATTGTGTTTTGCTCTTAAACGGTTTTTAAACTGTTTTGTGTGGGTATCTGGCATTTTAACTAACGAACAATGGCGAAGGGTGTATAAAGACTTGAATGTGAGCTTAAAAGTGAAAGATTTCCCTAAAGAAATCTTTTGTGGAGGTGGTGGGGAAACGAATTTTGTCCGCTGAAAGTTTTGGGCGTCGCACCGTCAAACTGGCCATGGCTGCGGCGATCGCCAGCTCCCTTATCCGACAGAAGAGGCAGGCGAGGGAGCGTGAGAAATCAAACGCCTGCCGTTGTGTGAGCAGTCCTAATAAAGCCAAAGGAACATGCGAGAAACCCAGTCGACTCAGTGTGTTCTCCAGAGTCAAGCTTTTCGGCTCCAAGAAGCGTAGGAGAAGGCGTCCAGGTCTGGTTACTTTTATTTTAGGCTGTCTTAATCCTGGCCGTTATATCTGTACACCATCATCTCCATCATCATCTTCAACCATCATCCTCACACTTTTTAACTGTCTAATTTGTTATTGACTTTTGTTTTAATCATTTTTGTCCATCGTGACATACTGTAATATTTTACCAGCACGTTTCTTATTTAACCTGAGTTATTCAACAACCTTACAGTACTGTCAGACATTACAGTTACAGTTTGACCAAAACTTTTCAGAGTTTGTAACTCTAATTTATTTACTACTACTACATCTATCCATCCATCTATCCATCCATTCATCCATCCATCTCTGTCCTAACCACCCGTCTCCCTCCCCAGAGCATCTTACATAATCCTTATGTGACACCTAAATGAAAGTGTGGAAGTTTGTGCTGATCTTTCAATGGTTGTTGTTCACAGCCATGACTCTGTCTTTAAAACATAGTCTCATGCTTAAATACTTACATATGGAAATAACACACATGATTTGTTTGTCAGACAATATGCATTTGTTAGGTGAACGTACCCAATCGTTTATGTTACATATACACTGCTTGTTTCTCTGAATGATATCCTTGCTCACTTACACCCTTATTCAGACAGGCATACTGTACCTGTACAGCACTATACAGTAGCCTGCAGCCTTTGAGAAAAATACATATTTTTGGATTATTTTCAAATCGTATTCAAATTGATTTATTTTTTGAATGCATTTTTGTTCTCATGACTGTAATTTAAAATAGATGTAACCTGATATCCCCACATTTTTAATCTCCTGTGATAAATGAAAGTTAATCAGTGTTAATAGTCAGATCCACCAACTCGCTAAGCCTTATTAACTACAGACCTGCTGATGCAATCTGCTATTTTGCAGGAGAGCTGTTTTACATGCTGTGTTCTATATAGATGCACTTCTTAGTTCCAGTAATGGACATTTCACATATATATGATGATATACACTCTCAGTGCTTCATGATGTCATAGAAAACCATTTTTTTGTTGTATGGCTCCACAAAGACCCTTTAACATTCAAAAAATCTTTTGACTTCGTAAAAGGTTCTTTGTAGTGGAAAAAGATTCTAAAACTGTAAAAAAGAAATGGTTCTTTTAAGAACCTTTGACTGAATGGTTCTTTGGAGAACCAAAAATGGTTCCATTATGGCATTTCTAAGAGTGCAGCTCTGTGAATCTACATATTCCACATTCGTTCTTTCAGATTACAGTTGCCTTACAAATTGCAGCTTTCACAGATTTTCTGTATTGTGACTCTGGTCCCTGTTCCCACATGTTGAGTTATTTTTTCAGTTTCTGTCATTGTGGTCTGATCTTCTGTTTGTAATGCAGGCTCAGATCTGCAGACCATGGAAAGCCATGCTAAGCCAGGAGCTTTAAAGCAGCTAACACTGTCACCGTCAATGCCTCTCTAACCAGCTCTCTTTCTCTCTCTCCACCTTCTGTCTCTACAGAGCCCCAGCTGAAGGGGATCGTAACGAAGCTGTACAGTCGACAAGGCTTTCACTTGCAGCTCCAAGCAGATGGGACCATTGACGGCACTAAAGAGGAGGACAGTGGTTTCAGTAAGTAGGCTGGAGTCTCGCTCCGTGTTTCTCATTTATGTTCCAAATTCCACCTGTGCAGCACATGCTGGGTTTCAAAGTTGGAACAAAAAGGGAAGATCAATGGAACGAAGATGCTTTGATATGTCTGCTCTTGTTCAAATGACAGCTGTTGTAATTGTTTTCTGCAGCTGTAGTTGTCTTTCAGATTACAGTTCTGGCTTATACCTATACAACAGATAACACATACCAGATTACTGTCCCATACCGTATAACCCATACAGTAGCTTATCATTATTTTTGTTGCATAGCAACATTCTGTAATTGTTTACATGCCAGGGACTGTATCTTCTAATGGAAGGATAGTATTTAATTGTAGTTCAAAAACCTTTAATATGTTTCTGTAGCTCAATTGGTAGACCATTGGTAGACCAAGGTTGTGGGTTCGATTCCAAAGGACATATGAATGAAAATATTTTAATAAACGTGACCTTAATCCCCATCATGTCTATCAACAACCACAATTTTTTGACAAAGTAGCACAGCCCTTCCCATCTTATAGCTTAATCACAGACAGCTTGAGTTTTGTTTTGTCATATTTTTCGTCCGTTTTCACACCATATTAGTTCAAAAAGTGCAAGAGACACATTTTTTAGGCACATGTGTCAGAAAAACAACTTTTTGACCGATGATTATTTTGTGTCATTAGCTTTTGAAGTCATCTTGATGGGCACCTGAAAGTGTGAATTATTTAGTCTGTAGGCAAGTGTGGAATCATTCAGTTAGTGTCTGAGCTTTGCTGCGTCTGTGATTGGGGACAGAGCCGGCTGGCTTCTTGGCAGGGCTCTAATTTAATATGTGCTATATCTCACTGACGCTAAGTGCCTGTGGCATTCTGGGGCCTGTAAATTAGCTTGACTCTATTCAATTAGTCATTGGGTGAAGATGATGCTCATATCAAGCAAATGAACACGGCCCATGAGCTAAACGTGTGGTGTGATCCAAGTCATTTGGACGTGTAATCAGTCGAGTCTCCAAATCCTGTCATGGATAGAGACAGAAGATAAACTCATCCAGATTATCACAAAATTGTCAGTAACCCAGTTAAGATCATTGGCCAGTATTAGCGTTCTCTCAAAGTTATCCAAACCGTTCTTGCAGTTACATTAGTAGACGTTTACGGAACAGAATGTAAGAGAGTTATAATGTTAAGTAGTTGATGGAACATTTTAAAAATGTTACTGAAATAAAAATGCTTAAATAATGTTCTTGTAAGTAGTAATGTTAATACAATGTCTAAAAAACATTTTAAATGGACATTTTAAATGTTCGTAGAACTTTTAAAATAAAATTTTTAATGTTTCAACATTTGAAATTATTAGCTGGGAATGTGTGTATGGTGTACAATATATAACTTCAAGAAGTTATTTGCTGTTTATGTGCATTCTGTTTTATTTTTTATTATATGTAAAGCTGCTTTGAAGCAATGCAACAATTTTATTAAAAAAAAACACTTTAAATAAAATCAAATTGAATTAGATACTAATTAAAGCTAAATAGTGATTATTTCACTCAAGTAAACACATTTGATTCATTCTGAATCTGGAGTCACTCGGGTGGTTGGCCACTCCTTCTCTAATTGTTTGCTTGTTTATTTTCCCGCTTTGCTGTCTGTCTCTCTTTTTCTCCCTGTGTGATTAACTGCATGGTAGAATGAGTTATACAGGGGTGAGATTACATAATAGCTGACCTGCTTTTCCCACCTCACTCCCTTATTTTGTGGAGAGAATGAAAAGCTGTTGCTGGAGAGGAGAAGTGGGAAAACAGGGAGCTTCTATCTCTCACATTTCAAAAATAGAATTGTTAGGAGATTGGTGCCCTTGTCTCCATAGCGACGGCTGTGCAGTCCTCTTGGTCTGTGTGTGTGTAAGAGTGCGTGTGAAAGTGTGTGTGTGTGTTCGATAGGGATGAGGGTCTGCTCCAATGCACTCTTTACTCTTTAGATGTTTGTGGTTTATCTCATCAGGGTTAGTGCTCTTTAAATGCTGCTCACTGCACTTCTTATCGTGTGCTGAGTAATGTTGTTTTATAATGTTATGTCATTGTTTTTCTTAAATTATGACATTTCTTGCCAGTTTTTAGCGTACTGCCAACACAGATCTCAGTCAAAAGGTAGGAGGATAAATACTAATTATTTTTGCCCGTGTTAGGCAAATATGGCATGAGATTTTGTTAATATACGATTTGAATAGCTGTACAGTAATATTCAGTCAAATGTTTATTTACATGAATTAATACAATGCAGATATCTGAGTGACTTAGGTGTTGATTATATCTTCACTCTCTTATATCACTGACTATATAAACTTAAAGCTGCAATCTGTCTAAGTTTGTGGGTTATAAAAGAAAAAAAACAGTTAGTGAGCAAGTACATAACAGATCTCCTTACTCTACCCAGATTTGTAACGCTAAGTTTATAATAATGATTTATAATATCCGATCTCCCAGGAAATGTCAGTTTAGCTTTATTTGACTAAATCATATGTAGGGAAAAGTATGGAAAAAAACTGCAATTTTATGCTTTAAACAGAGACGGCAACAGAGAGGCGAAATTTACGGATTGCAGCTTTAACGACAAATCTTTCGATGCAAAAATCGATGCTTGATTGAATTCGGTTGTTGCGCCAACTGTGCGCGAATGACTGTGAGAATGAGATTCCCGTTCCAATCTGAGAGTGATAGAATCAAATTCATTTCATTGGATGAAATCTGGCAGATGAGGGGTGAAACGCATGACATTTAAAGATAAAGACCTTATTGAAAATCAGTCTTTCTGTCTCTAAATTCCGACTGTGATGAGCTGTTGGTGGAACAAAACAAAAGCTCATTCTGGGCAGTAAATGTCAGGTAGGCTGTTCTATTGGATTATGTCTCCTTGTGCAGAGTTTTAAAGCCTAATTCAATTCCCAATCAATGTGTCTTGGCAGGAGGCGTTTTTCTCAGTCAACATTGTTTTATCTCTGCTAACTCGTCTTCCGTCTAATTTAATGTGTTTTTCAGTCCCAATCTTTTTGTTTTCTTCTAATCTGTGAGATTTATGTCCAAATGCATTACCCCAAATGACTAACTTCAGAAAGAAATGCAAAAATGCTTTTCTAAATAGTCACCAGTGGCATAACGTCTGAATTCCTTTAGTAAATATTTTAAACAGTGGTAAACAAATGTAGATTTATGTGGGGCTTTGCTGTTGGTAAAATAATGGAGCATGGCAGTCTAAATGCAGCGCAAGTCACTTTGGATTAAAGTGTGAATGCGTAAATGTGTGTGTAGTTGTGGCCTACTGGTTAGAAAGTCTGATTTGTAACCAGAAGGGTGCGGGTTCGATTCCCTATGCAGGCAGGAAATCACTCAATTGCTCTCCAGGTGCCACAATACTGCCTACTGCTCTGGTTGTGTTTTCACGGTTTGCAGTATATGTGCTCACTACGCTATGGTTGTGCACTAACTAGATGGGTTTAATGCAAAGGACACACTCTGATAAATTCAGAGTATGGGTCACCATATTTGGCCAGCATTTCACTTCACTGTGCATGTGTTTTAGGCTTCTGTATAAACGACATGCTAACAGACTGAAATGGAATAACAGGAAGTCTCATTTGTGTTTTCAGGTAGAGGTCCTATAGAAGAGACTCATTTATGTTAGTGAGTTCGGTGTGGCTCTGCAGGATGGTTGTTATATTGCTCTCTTTGCAGAAATTATAACCGTGCCTTCTTGATCTTACCAAATCTCTCTGATTCTGTGCTCAGGTGCTTTTTAGGTTCGAGTAATTGAGTTTGCTCCCCTCAACCCCACCCGATCAAGCTCTGGTAATCCCTTTAAAATGAGGTCTGCTATAACTGTGTGTTTATTCCTGTGTGTGTCATAAAAAAGAGAGAATATTAATATGTATTATCTTTCTAATATGCAAATATAATTAGGAATTATCAACTCAGAGTCTTTCTCGCTCCAGTAGCCGCAGAGCACAGGAGCAGGGCTGATCTGTGCAGGTGGACCAGTCAGGTGTCAGTCGGGTTCAAAGCAGAGGAAAAACCTTGATGTGGGATTAGAGGGGAATGAGACAAACACTCTGGACTTTAGTGTACAGTACAACAATAATGCTGCCACTCACTCAGCTCTGTAGGAAACACAAAAAATATTAAGTCAGACCTGATGGTTGTAATCAATGTGGTTACCCTCATGATTTGATGGTTTTGCATGGAGCCCAAAAGAAGGTGTTTTTAACAGCTGTCCCAGGTCCCCATCGCTGTTAATATATGGAGATTAAAGATGAAGTTTAAGTTTTTAAAGATGCAGACCTGATTCTAAAACAAAAAATGATAATCACCTATGATATCATCATGTTGAGGCCCTGTATTTTATTTTTTATATTTTAAGAAAGCAGCCTTTTATATTACAAGTTTGTTTCCTTCTTGCTTTTATAATCAAGAGCAGTTACATAACTTGTGAAATGGCTCACACATTTTTTTTCCTTTCAAAAAGCTTGTTTTTTATCAAAGCTTATGTTCCTCGGATACTCTCAGAGTCAGGGGTGGCTGGTTGGCTGCTTCACTCCCCTACTGGCAGAGAGAGGCTGTGTGGATGGGAGAGATTGTCAGCTTCATGGCTTACGTTGTGACAGGGGGACAAAGGTGTGAGGCGAGTTGGCACGGCCAGTGGTAGTGAGCAGACAGTGCCCCACACAACTCACTAACTCTGTTCAACAGAGAGAGAGAACGTGTGAAAGAGACAGAGAGAAGAGTGTGAAACAGACAGAGAGAGAGAGAAAGAGAGAGAGAGCATGTGTGAAAGAAAGAGGAACTATGTTAAAAAGACTCATTTCAGGGAGACTGAAACATAGGCGGTCTGAACACTGAGGGAGAAGCGCCGACCCATGTAGAAGAAGAATTTCATAAACTTTTATTTCAGTATAATTTTCTCCACCTCTAAAATGACTACACTGATGTAATCAAGGTCACATGGGTGTGAACAAAAATATCACCCAATAATATAACAGACCAACACGTGTCATCCAATCAAATGTCTACAGGAAAATTAGCATCATGTTACATTTGACCTACATTATTTCTCACTGAGTTTTATGTTTCTCTTAAAAATATGTAAATGACTCATGATACGCCTTGCAGAATCAGTCTCCACGGCTAGTGAGAAACGTAAACATGCTTTCAAGCTGTTTGCATTGTTGTATCCCACTCACTTACATACATTATACACATTATCACATAATTCCCATCAGCTATTGGGTGAAGAATTTTGGCTTGAATGTGATTGAACACCTCAAATGACCTCAAACCATCACAGAGTCATATCAGAGCTACATTAGACGTACTTATCCTTAAACCTATGAAAGTGTAATTGTGACTTTTCTTTGTTTTTTCACAGCCATGTTCAACCTCATTCCTGTGGGTCTGCGAGTGGTGGCCATCCAGGGAGTTCAGACCAAACTCTATCTGGCCATGAACAGTGAAGGCTACTTGTATACATCAGTAAGTTACTGGAACTTTCTCTGAAAGAAATTCATTTCACCTTGTCTGCTGGTTTGATTTAAGAGTGAGAGTCACACCCTGTTGATTCTGTCCAGACCAACACCTGAGCTCCAGTAATTAACACTCACCCCACTAGCACAACATGAGACTCACACACACACACACACACACACACACACACTCCTGCCAAATAATGATATCAGACACTCTTGATAAACAAGCCTCCAGGGCATCTAAGATCAGATGGTCACAGATGGTCATCTTAGGTTGTAAAGACGTTACAAATTCACAATGTATTAACATTATTGCTTGATTATGAGAGTATTACATCAAACATTTTTTAATTCTGTAATGTTTTTAAAAAGCTTTTTAAATATTTCAGTAACTACTTAACAATAACTTTTTGATATATAGATACATTGTTAAAAAACTTTGCTACTAATATTTCTGCAAAAACATTTTAAACTTTGAGAGAACTTCTAGAGAACATTAACCAATGTTAATGCTGGGTATGTTCTGATCTTTTAAATTCTTACTGTGTCCACAAAAATACCTCAATCCCAAGTGTATCCTGCTATCTCACAGACATTTCAAAGATTTATCCATGTAAACAGATGACGGTGCCTCCGTGAGCTTCTCTCTCCATATGGCACACTGTCAGAAAATGAGTTAAGTTACAGCTGTAATTGTGTTTCGAGACAAATTTCACGACAAGATGTTTTCCTAACCTCAGCTGCACACTCATAGTTTAGATTACGCACAGCTCTGCTCGTTAAGTGGAATGATTATGGGGTGGATGGTGGAGAGATGTTTGTTTACAGGCTCTGGTTGAGTTGCCCTTTGCCCCCTCACCCCCTCATGGTACTGACCTTCCTCCTGCCTGTACCAGACGGAATGTCGGCACTCTGGCATCCTTCTTGGTTACTATGGTGATGCAGGCACGGCAGTATGTGGGTTGAGCAAATGCACACCAATCATTTTGTTCAGCTTCAGCAACACATAGATAGAGACTCTTTTGCAGTTTCCCCTCCAGCACATATCTGGTTGTAAAATCATCCATATTTACTGAACATACAAACATATACTGTACATACGAGGATATGATATGATTTTAATTGCTGTAAATGGTAAAAAGTAAATCGAAGGTATTATGAATCAAACTGTATTCAGTTGTCAGCTAACTGCTAAACAAGGCTTTTAAATGATTGGTTGTTCAATAAAAGTGTGTAATCTACCAATAAAATCTACCAATGTTACTGCAAAAAGGTTTTTAATAACTTTTAGAGAACCTTAGCCAACATCCTACATTTCCTGTTAGCTGGGATCTTGATTCTGATTGGTCATGGAATTTTGCGGTCAAACAAATATTTTGTGTAGTGACCACAAATTCTATATTTGACGGTTCTCCCTGGAAACCAAAAGCGAATTTCCTACACGGTGCTAGATTCATGCCTCTTGTATCAGTCTGTGCTTTTACATAATAAAGTTACTTGAAAGTTACTTATTTACTTGTTTTGTAAGCAGCCGGGTAATAAGCAGGATAATGTATAATCACAGAACAATGTTATCACAAAATAACCCTCTTTAGGGTGATGCAAGACCTGAACACAGGCTGTATTTTATGATAATGACCAGCTGTTGCAGTTCTTAGTGTTTCTTTTAAATAGGAGGATAAGATCAGTTTTGCCATTAAATTAACTATGCAGCATGTATTTCTTTATTAAATGAATAATATTAAAAGCTGCAGCAAAAATAAGAAAAACTGTGAAATGCGCTGAACAGACAGCTTGCTCTTCAACATTGATTGACTATATCGAGACATGAATAATGCAGTAACCTACCTGCCAAACTCCTGCTGAAACACAAATGTCAGGATTTCACATGTGGTTGGCATTACTGGAGATCGTGTTGTGTGACAGGAGAATGTGGGTGCAAACAAATACACATTCTCTCTCTCTCTCTCTCTCTCTCTCTCCCTCTCTTTCCCTCGCTCACACACACATACACACACACACACTCACTCAGTCTTGAAGCTGTCAGAAATCCTTATGATTACCGGCTGGGTGAGTGATGGGACAGTAAGCTAAGGAGACTGCAACTAGTGAAACTTCCAGCATGAGACCAAACAGTTTGACTGATTCAGGAACAGTTTTTGTGTGGCAGCAAGGCTATTCTTGCTGTAGCAAACCTGTTGCTGTCTAATCTGCTGGAGCTTTGGGCTGATCTCAGTTCAGT
>JAZGTK010006207.1:0-21157 GCA_036877625.1 Ambastaia sidthimunki
ATTATTACCCTGTTCACATTCTTTTGTCATTAAATTTCAGTAACAAAGTTTTTGTTTTGAGTATTGTTTTAAACATCTAGCTCAACTGTATTTATAAATTCTGTTTCCTAATCAAAGTATAGTTTTTGTAATGGCTTTTGAGCTTGGTGAAAAATTAATTCAGCTGTAATACATACCCTAGTCTCTAGATGGCACTATAGTGTAATTGCCAGCGTTCTACTTCAATACTTCACAGTTGAGTGGAAAATTATCACTATAATCGGAATACTGTGGAGGAAAAACTGGTATGATGACGGCATGCTGGTGTGAGATGGGCCGTAACTAATCCAGAGGCAGAATTGTTTACAGTAAATTTGTAAAACTGACTGGCTAAGTTATCACAAAAATGTTGTACATTAAAAAAGCACTTGTGCTCCCAAGTTTACGACTGGTACAAATAATCCCCTGCACAGAGAACGCAAACCACACGCATGCACAAACCTACAAACTTTCTCAGCTCAGCGCTTCATTTCCTGCATCGCAAGACTGCGGTTTTCTTTTATGAACAAGACAATAGGTGCAAAGACTGACAGGAAGTGCTTCCTTTAAGATCATCTTTTGTCATTAGTACAAATACAAAGATCCCCTTGTTTTTCAGTAAAGTTTATTTAAAAAAAAAAACATATTGTTTTAAAATGGACAATATTTTACAATATTTACAGATATGCACAACGTTTCACATTTACAAGTCATAAATACACATTTGTTTTTGAAACGTTTGGCAGGAAATGACAGCAGAATCATTTTGGAGTTCTCAAAGTATCATAATTTAGATACGCCCAAAATGATGACATTTGTTCCTGCGTGCGCTAATAAACGCGCCTCGCTATTAAAGTTCCAGAAAGTATGAGGCGAGTGGAAATGGATGTGTGTGCCACTCAGCTGTGTTCCCCCTCCCACTCTCTCACTCCTCTCTTTCTTCATTCTGTGTCTTTCATGTCCTCCAGGAAGGAGTGAGATCTTTATCTTCAGCACCCACTCTGGAAGATCAGCAATGACTCAGTGCGCTCGGCCAGACATCAGTCTGCACCATCAGTCATTGTGTATCGCTTTGATTGAAATACATGTATATAGTCTGATGTGTTTTAGACCCATGCAGACCTGAATGTCTTCCTGGGTCAGGTCTATCTCAGATAACAGCATGATCATTCAAACACTCGTCCCATCACATCAACATTCAAACCAGACCGATCTGTGACTTCTCAAGTATCTGATTATAAACTTCTGTTTATGGTGGTCTTTATCCCCTCATGTGTCCCAGGCCTGGCAGCAGTCTTGGCATTCTTCAGTCATGTAGAGGTAAGAGTTAATCGCTTCCTTTAACCCTTCGCTCACCATGGACTCTTCCGCCCCATCTTTACTCTTTCCAAAGATCATGGAGCTACAAACAGAATTCAGTAAGAAACTGCTTTATGAAGCCATTATGCAACCATTATTGTTAAATCTTGCAAAACCTTTGTCTTTAAATCGTGACAATTCATTTGTCAATGTAAACGCACCTGTTCACATCTTTCCAGTTTATTGTGGGTCTCTTCACAGCTACGGGGGGAGGTCCGGTTACCACGGGAACGTTGTTCGATCCGAGGATGTAGCAGGGCTCGGCAAGTGTACAACACAGCCCGTCCGATACTTCTGAGGAAGAGTTTACATTTAAATTCCACACACACGACACTAACTAAAGAACAACGCAAGGCAAACTTCAGTACCTTCATGTTCAGTACCTAAATGTGATTCATGTTTATATTATTTCTGACAATTGGACAATATAATCCTATAGCAGCAAACAGACAAAATTGCCATACACAGCCCTGGATACAAATATTATTCAGTAACTGTTTATGTGGTGTGTGTGTGTGTATACAAGTTTAGCTTCATGTGAGGGTGAAACTTTTGAAAATGTCATTACAAATGAAATGAAAAAGAAAGAAAAGGTGGTAAGGATATTTTAGGTGGTCCTCACAAGTTGTATGTTTAATGGCCTAGAAGATATTATTACTCTGGTATTAAAAATTATTAAAGTTGAAACAAATGAAACAAATCTGTGCATGTTATTATTTATCCAGCTAAACTTTGGAAAAATAACATTACAACAAATTGATTGTAAAAATGCAAATGTATTTTTGTGGGTCTCATTATAATTTGCTGTAAATTAAAAGATACCACTTTGTATGTAGAGGAAGGAAAATGTGTGTGGGTAAACAAACAAGTGTGTGTGTGTGTACCTGAATAGTGTGCGACCAGGTCTGAGAGGGTTTGAAAAGTGAGTCCAGGAGAGATGTACATCCATCCATTCTCAAGGCAGCTGATACGGTAGTGTCTGACAGAAGCGCGCTCCTGTGAGGTGCTCTTACGCACTGACAGAGTGTGGTTACCTATGAAAACAAAGTAGATTATCTTATTGAACACTAATACAAATAATCTCTTACAAAACTCTGTATGTTCTGTTAAATTTGAAATGTTCTTCTACAATAAAAAAAACATCTACGGGTGCTTCTGTAGATCTTTAATGTTATAACGTTGATGACAGTAAAAGTAGGTGTGTGTCTACCTGGAATGGTCTCGCTCTCTCTGATGAGAAAAGAGCCGGGCTGATTATGAGGGAGAAGAAGCAGTTCTTCTGCTTTCTGTTTGCTGAGACCGACAAACTGCCACCTACACACACACACATACAAAGAGCGACAATACAGATGAGTGACATAATTCACAGAGCAATTAAACTATAAAGAATAAAAAAAAGCACAAGGAAATTAAAGTAGGTATAAGTGAATGATTAGCAAGGGTCATTGTGGGTACAGTACATCCCCACATCAAAAATCAGAGCACTTACTGTACTCATGTGCCCACACTACACACAGTTATTAACCCACGCCAAGTTCCTAAAGAAATAAACCCCGCTTCAGAAACCATAACTGACATCATCAACCCTTCTGGAGGAATGATGATGTCAGGCGTAGGATGTCTAGAGCGAACACGATCAGGCCACTTGATGTTAATGTGATGTCATAATAGACACAGACTCTGAACCAATCAGAGGAGATGATTTACAGATCATTTATATAACTTTGCCACTCCGTTAGACTGCCCCATTTCTTCAACTACACCCCCTTTCTTCAAAACCCCACCCTTTAAAGAAACGTCAGCAAATCTGACCGTTCGGTTTAAAAGCTCACCTGTTGTATACTTTGGCCGTGTAATTGCTGGGGATATAACTCTCATTTCCTGTGGCGGATGAGCTCACTTTCCACCACTCACCTTCACTGTAACATACAGATTAGACGATCAGATTTAAATACAGTATAAGAACTTTCCACAGGCTATAATACTTCACCGGTGTGAGGGGATGTGGACTTACTCTGACAAAATGTTCAGCCTCTCTCCCACTCTGATAGCGCAGTTACCCGGCCCTCTTGATGGATAGTCATACAGGGACACCACCACATATCTGCCACTATCTGTACAAAAAAGAAAAGTATTTTTGATCATGTGACCGTTTTCACCTCAGCTCAAAACAGACTGTCCTTTAACATCACTTCATGCTGGACTTTCTAACACTGATGGATTTGACATTATTCTTTTGTTATTGATGTTTGATGAAAAACATCTGGGCCGCTAGCAAACCAACATGAGTGTAATAACAGGAAGCAGCTCAGCCTCAGAACATCAGAACCACTCGCAAAGTAGTGCAAGATTCTAAAGAAAATCGCGCCGTTTGCCCACCAAAATGTTGCCGCCACAGTGGTTGTCAAGCATTGGTTTGTGGTTGCTAAGATATTTTGGGTCTTAGTATGTTGCTATTAAGCTGATTACTGACCAAAGTTATAATATCAGTGATCATATTCTAGTAGCACTAGTAGTAACTGTTTTACACTATTGCACCCACATATTTTATTGTTGCATGCCAGAAAGCACAACACTGGGACCATATACAAACCGTGCATTAAGCCTGTATAGATGCGTTGTAATGTGGGCTGTGCTTTATATGCTGAACTCACCCAAGGACACCGGGCCGGCATTCTCCACTGTGTCCAGGAGAGCTGTGTGCGCGTTGGATGCACGCCGGTCTTTACTGGGCCGACTGCCCATGCTGCTCCAGAGTGTTTAGGTGTACAATTCAGATGAGAAGCACAATCTAAAGAAAAAATGATGAAAACATTTTTATATTGGTTAATTTGCAGCAGTTTTAATCTTATATTTAATACAAATGTAATAAAAACAGAGTGAAGAATGTCCAGTGTAGTTTTATCAGGTCATGGTTTCTGAAGAGAGGAAGGATGCTGACAAACCACTTGTTTGCTTTGATCAAAATTTTCCATCTGCGCTTTCAATATTGAACAGTTTTTTACCTTAGGCAAAAAAATGGTGTGGCTGTTCTAAAATTAGATGAGCTAGACTGCTGAGAAAATTCTCCTTCCCTCACGTCAAATGAGAATAAACCACATATATTTAACCTAACATAACTCAATGATTCAATATGTAGATAAAACACCACAGGCCCAAATAAATGATGATAGGTGTCATATATGGGATTAGAGAGATCATGCTATGGGTTTCACACAGCAGTAATTAAAATGCTGAGGCTGAGTTATTTAATCTTCCATCCTCGTCCCACGGGTTTGCTGTGACTGACACTATGAATAATGATGCAGTTACTGTAAAACAGCTAATGGAAATCAGCTGGTGCACATGAGCTCAATGGTACAATTATTACATCAGTTCAGTTCAGTTTTCAAAACAAGTGACATACGTCACAAGAACATTTTTTCTGCATCAGCCAATTATAGGAAATAATTAATTTGTTGAAATATAGTCTGTAGAACGTTTATGCACTACAAAGAACCTTTTGTACAACAGAAGCACTCTTTGGAGGTTAAACGTTCTTTGTGGAACCACAGAGCCTAACAAGGGACTATCTGTTCTACACAGTTCACTAATACCTAAATATATATTTTATAACATTGTTACAACGTTGTATTACAATGCAATAACCCTACAGGTTTTCCATTTTAGCGAAAGCATTTAGTGAAAGCAATTTCACCAATGCTATGATTCAAACACCTTCATAGGACAAACATAATATTAATGAGTAATAATATGTGGGCTTGTTTACATATATTGGAATGCAGTGCCACTGATCTCTCAGCTATATGACATGCATTGAGCAGATGGTCACCTGGTACCACAGATGGGTCTCACTGGGTCATCAGGGTCTCCAGGTCCAAATGAAAGAGCTCATACCCAGTGCACAAAATTAACACATGACTGACTGATTGCATGTGCTTTACACAAAAACAGCTATATTAGAGTTCACTATATAGACCACAGCCAAATGTAACAATGTAATGTAGCAGCAAACACAGCAATGTAGAGTGGCTAATACACACTCAAAAAACACTCAAGGTTGAAAATCAAGGTTGTAAAAAGGGTTCTTTAAAGTGTACAATAATCGTAGACGAAGTATACAATAATGGCATAATAATTTAACATTATACCTACAGGGTTTTATTATGAAAAAGCACATTTATCCAAAGATATGAGAATTTAGTATTTTAGATATCTTAAATCTGAATTTGAAACATTTTAGGTTATCAGAGAGTCATCATACTAATTGAATGATACTGCAACATCAAAATTGCACACAAAGCCACACAAACACACTTTGAAATGTGTTAAGGCTTTGATATCACAGCCAGCCATGTGTGCAAACATATGCGTTTCAAGATTGTGAGATTTGTGTGACTTTAAAGTCTCCTGTGTTAACATTTTTTGAAGTATAACTTGCTGTTTCAGCGCAGACTGAAGGCCACAAAAAGCAACTTGGTTCACTTTCTTATAGAAAGATTTATGCAAATTTCAAATTTTTTAAAACAAAAACTTTTAAGAATATTTTATTCAGAATAAAATAGAATCAAACAGAACAGATTCTTCCCTTTGTAATAATTTTTTTTTAAATGCCTTTTTTTAAATGTTTTTCCCCCTGCTAATAATTTGAACAGTTTTAACATTCACCTGCGTGAACAATAAAAACCAATATAATTCAAGCCACTTTGTATAAAATCACCTGCTTTATGACTAAACAAACAACATTTTGCATAAGATCTTCAGTCAGAAAAAAACACACAAAAGTCATATTAGAGGCAAAAGAGCTTTTACTCACCTCATGGTCCTGAAGCTAGCTTTGATGTCAATTGTTTCTCAGGATCAAACCAATTTCTTTATAAGAGTACAACAGGCCTAAACACTAAAATACTGAGTCTTGAGGTATTTTCAGAAGGTTTAGAAGCTAGTTTTGCTGTCTTAGGCTAGAAGTGAGTCAGGTACAGTGTGAAGCTGTGGGACACTGCTGCGGTCGTCTCAGAGTTTGCATGCACGCTGCCGAAAGCAGCTCTATTTACTACATACTTGCACTTCCTGTGACGAGCAGGTTTAACTGTCACTCATTTGCTGACGCACACAGATCTAACATACTGAAAATGATTGAAGTGTTTGGAAAGTGTCTGCGCTGTACAAATACACAACACAGATGTTGACAGAGTTGATTTTCCTTATTTCCTTATGTCACGGGCTAATTGATACATCATAACACACACACACAGGCACACCCATGAAAATGATGAAATGATCTAATTTCTTTGCAACATTTTTGTCATATATTCCCAAATGTACCAAAGGCAATTGCCATAGCAATAACTGTCATGGAAACTGAATCTAGTGGATGCAGATTGTTTTCCAAGTCTTGCTACAAGTGATGTCCACTTATGAACAAGCCTCAATTATCCCTGATGAATAAAACAGAGAAAAACACAGAGAATAGATGCAGATCATTCTATATGCATTGAATAATATATTCCATCACTGTTTTTAAAAGATAATTTAACTTACAGGTAAAAAATTACATTTTGTGGGATCCATTAAAGTTTCTAAGAATTTAAACTGCAATAAAAAATGAGAGACTCATAAGTTGTGAATTCACAATTACCAGTATTACACAGTCTTCTAATAGCAAGTGCCTCTTTTGCCTTAATAAGTGTAAATATATAAACGTTAAGGGCACCATATTAAACGTTTTTCTCAACGTTGTGTAAAAGAGGTAACCGCGTGCATTTTAAAATGGCTGTACTGATCAGCATATGAGACATAGGACTTAGCTATTTAATCATTTTAACTCTAATTTATTATATAACAGCATTGCTCAATACTTAATGTTCATAGTACATTTAGCCATCATCACGTGCTGTCACTTAATAATCACTGCTAGTTTATTATTGCAGTGTCAAAGTGAAACATTAACTAGCTAACTCAGTTACCAAAGATCAATCTGTTATATCAGCAGTTGAGAAATAAAACCAGCAAATCTCTAAGTGGGATCAGTAAGTGAACATGACAGAAATATAAAAACAGTGATAACTCTCTCAGACTGAGCGAATGTGCAGAGCAGATGGAATAAGGACTTAGCACTGATCACTTATCAGTCACTGATTCAATCTGCTGTGGTCAATGTGCTAAGTGCTCAAAGTATGAGTGCTACAGTTGCTATAAATAGCTTCAAAGTGTGTCATCTCAGGCCACAATCAATTAAAACTGAGTTGCTTTTTGTGATTGGAAACTTTCACAGCTGAGTGAGAAAAAGAGAAAGGGTCACTGTTATAGGTGTAGTGCAAAAGTGTTTTGAATTTTGGTTAGCACTTTTAAACACCAGATTGTTGCAAAGCAACTTTACAAAAATGACATCTTAATGTTACCAGTGAGCAGAGGCCAAGGCCAGCTTTGTTGCAATGTTTTAGAATTCCAAAATTATTGTATTATTTCATTTTAATAAAACAAGATGTGTTTTGACCCATTTAAATTTCTCTGTTTAAGTATGTAAAATTTCTCTATTTAAAGTGTAATCTACTTTAAGTATTTTTTTCTTTTTATTTTGTCAGATATGGTAACCCACACGCAAAATGTGATACCTCTGCATTTAACCCATCACTGGTGAGGAGTGAACACACACTGCAAGTCATGAACACACCCGGAGCAGTGGGCAGCTATCACTGCAGCTCCCGGGGAGCAATCGGGGTTGGATGCCTTGCTCATGGGCACTTCAGTTGCTACCTGCCGGCACTGGAATCGAACCAGCAACCTTCTGATTACAAGCCCGACTCACTATACAGTAGGCCACAACTGCCCACCACTGTATTTGTGCATAGTACAACTAGTAAAACTCAATTAGTAAACACCTAGAAAAAATTTGCGACTCAAATTAAAAAACACACTCTTATGTACAACTACTTTATTTCAATATTCGTACAAACCGATATATAGTCAGCAGACAGTATGCAGTACAGCGCCCCCTAAATGCTTGGAGGACAAAGCACAACGCATAATCACAAAATTACTCAAGGCAGCAGAACAATCAGCAATCAACAGTGAATTGCCATCCATTACAATAAGTATAAAGACTAATAACAATAACAAAAACTATCATTTTAGGGAAGGTCAAAATTATGTTACTGGGAAACCTACCCACTGTACATAAGGACTGGAGAACTTCAAGCCCATATATAAATGACCAGTTATTATAGTGCATGTTTAGAGCAGGAAAAAGTGCTTTTTTATATTTATAAGATGCCATCTGCTCTCTATTGCAAATAACTGCTTGTTTAATGTGTTACAGATCTTTTAGTTTAGTTTCTCAATACAGGAGTCTGATATCTGTGATTTCCAAGCATCTGTTTTGTTAGAGAATTTAACTGGCTTTAGTAAATGCTGATCTGGGTAAATTCTGCTTGACAGGGGCTTCTGGTTTAACTGTAATACAGTAAACGAAAAAACTGTCTGCAGAAAGACCTACATAAACAATACTAATATAAATATCTATGTTACACTAGGGTCATGCTAGTCACTAGTTCTTTTAATGAACATTATAGACAACTGAAATACTATAATAACAGAGCCATAAATGAAAACCAAATGACAACAGCAGTACAAACCTCCTAAAGCAAAGAATCAGCCAAGAACGTAAAGTACAAAGAAAGCAATAAACGATAGAGGAAGTGGTTTGGTCGTCTCTATAGCAAACACAGGGGCAAGGAAGACTTTAGAGAGATTGAGAGAGAGAGACAGAAACTCTCACTACAAACGAGAATACGGTCCAAATATTCAATGTAGAACAACCTTCAACAAAATATAGACACAAGAAGTGTATTGAGAGTGAAAAACTCATCTCATTATTCTCAGAAGAATGACTCAAATATAAAAGAACCAAGTACTGAAAAATTAAGCCAATCAAGATGAAGGTTAAACCAACCCAGAAAGATTACTGTGTGCCCATGCAGAAATACTCAACATTTAAAATAGATGGATTACAAGAAATCAAACATTGTATCCCTTCATCAGACCAGGGCTCTCTGACCATAAGAGAATGATAAGTATGAAAAACAAAGAATGGAGTAAAAAGGAAACAAACAGGTGGAAAGCCATCAGAGAAGTGGAAGGTATATGAATGAACAATCCCAGTGGAGAGATGCTGGATTGGTTCTGAATGCTTTAGCAGGACACCTCCATGGTTTGCAGTCTGGTCTGGTTGTCGTGGACGGAGCCGCCTGTGGCGCCCTCCATCTGTGAGCTGGTGTGTGTGCGGCTGCGGGAGCCCTCAGCCGATCCCATGCTGGAGGCGGAGTGGGTGCGAGAGCGAGCCAACCGGGTCATGCTAGCGGTGGGCACTGGGAGAGGGAGAAAAAAATCAGAAGAGGTGAAAATACGTACAAACTTCTGCTTGAAACAAGGCAAGTGGAAGGATCCTAAGTGAGGGGCATGTAATTCAGCTTGTGCTCCCAGCATATGGATCCAAACATATGGAGGTCCAGGAAGGGGAGAATAATGAGTCTCCTCACAGTGACTGCACACCTGCACTAACTAAGACTGGAGGGACTGAAATTTGATAAAACTCTGAAGGCTGAATCCCAATTTCCGTATATAATATAAAATATTGTTTTTCAAGTTCAACGTTATGTAGATGAGTAGTGATGCAACTACCAATGGGAGTGCAAAGTGTGAAGCTCACATGATAGTGTTAACATACACAAAGTGTAGAAAATAATGGGAAAATATGTAGTATCAGGACATGCTACAGTATAATTAAATGTGTCTTCATACCACATCAGAAACTTACAAACCAGTCCTCCTGCATAGTGCAGAGGATTGTGGGCAATATTAGCCTTAAACCGTGTGTGAAAGACAATTCAGTAAATACTTCAATGCACTATGACACATTACTCGCACCCTCATAAACTATATAGTATGGACAGTATGCAAATTGGGATTCAGTCCTAGTCAGCCTAAGAGTCTAAAAGTGCTTGGTTCAAAATAATTTCTTAGGGTCACTGAGGTCACATGACCATTCTGTTCAAACACTGCTGTCATTATTCTCCCATGAAGGAAAGAAATCCTCAGGTCAGGATCAAGCTCTGATTCATTTGTACCGTTGCAGCAAAATGAAGTCAAACTGCAGACAATGCAGAATGTGGCATGCAGAGTAAAGGCATGTTTCTAGGTGAATCAGAAAAGAATAAAACGGCAGTAGATGTAGTTAATAATAATAATAGTGATCATAACAAACACACACACACACACACACACACACACTCTTAAGACAGTTTAAAATCACACATAAACATGGACAACAGACTGACAACAAATGCCCACTTAACATGCTTAACACTGTATGATGCAGACAAAGACATTTGTATGCATGTTAATGGAAAGACAGTGAGGACAGGATGCATGGTAGGTTGAGATGATGGGCTTAGGCGCAGCTGAAAGTGCTGGCTGATCTCCTGATACCTGATTCGTTGTTTAGGTGGCTGAGAAGCACATGGGGGACTGTTGGCATTGGACATAAAGGTCAAGAAGGGAAAGAAAAGAATGAAAAGCACAATGAGGTAGAAGAAAAGGACACAGGAAGAGATTTTTGGATATTACTTACTGGAATAGGAAGGAGAGAGAAAAGGAAATGGCAGATTAAACAGAAGCTATAGGAAAAGATGCAAGGAAAGAGGAAAGAAAGACTGGGTGATAGCAATAACCTTGACAGTTAGTGTCAAAACGCAAGTAATTTACCCACCGGCCTGCCGGACTAGCTATTAAACTCCACCTTTAATTTATAATGCAAAAAAAACAAGTACATTAATCTGTGTTGTTTTAATTTCCAGACTGTGGTTAAAGTAAAGGGCAAAATATGAAAGTTATGAAACATATATAATATGAAAGTGAGAGTTCTTCTGTTGAAGGGAAACTGTCTTCGGTGGGGATATTCCCCCAAAATGGTTTTGAGTGCGTGTGTGAAGGTTTATGAAAGGTGAAAGTATATATTAAACACCCCAAACAGTTACCAAGAAAAGAACAAAACAACTAACAATAGATCACACTTAATGGACAGAAAAGACAGTGGAATTCACCGTTATTACCCTCCCACCACAATGACAATACAATGACATACAATGACAATATCAGAATCAACCAATAAATATTAATCTCTCTTATGATTCATTTTACATTCACAAATACACAGACACAAGTCACACAATCATCGGCGTATGCTAGGTACTTTTGTTGTTTAAACCAAAAGTATAAATATGTATAAATAGTTTGAAATAAAACTGATCATAACCATTTTTTTTTTTTTACAGTGAACTTAGAAATTAGGAAAAAAAATTAATTGTCAATAAGAAGGCAATAGGTGTATGGTGGGTTGTGAAGAAAATAAATTAATAATAAATATAATAATAAATAAATTAATTTGAGAAAATAAACATTATATTAGTTTAAAAATTCTTTCTTGTTCAATTAAATATATATAAGAACGTGTGCTGAAAATGTTGACGGAAATTAGAAGACTTATATCTGTAACATACAGCAACAGAAACAGTTACTACACACATCTTACTCCGCTCTCCATAAACCTGTAAAATTTACACTGTATCGTTCACTGCATCAGTTTGTGATGAATCAAAGCCAATAATTAGCCACACTCTATTTATATAATACCAGAATAACATCAGTGTCTTGTAATCAAATATTAAACCCTTTATAGTTCTTCTATAAAGGGTTTATAGAAGAACTCCACAGATGCCTTAAACTAATGCCTAATATTGTTTGTGTGTAGCCTGTTGAGTCCTGCGTTTTTGAGGAAGAACACAAGAACAGTGACTTACAAAAAGGTTTAGATCAGAGGATTAGATTAAGTTACTTGTGAAGGCGGAATGTTACTAAAATTTGAACAAACACTTTCAGACTGAGTTAGGACACTTTCAATCACGTTCCTCACACTCAACACACACTTCATCATTCAATATAAAAAACAGCTTGACTGTTACTAAAAGGGCTAGTGAGAAGTCTGACGTGCTAAAAAACACATGCTCTGAAAAGTCAGTGTTTAAAGACATATGGAGCACTAAAATTAGTTTGTTTTTGATACCTCCCCATTTACTGCTTATTTCACTCTTACATTCATGAGTGCTTGTTAACACAAATTTAATTTTTTTTTACCCCTAATACAGCCTATAAAACTGCTGAAATACTGTTTACCAGTTGCCAGGCAACCAGGCATTAAAACCCACAGTTTCTCATTATTAATGGCCTTCGCAGTTGTGAATATCACATGTAAGTTTGCATGTGCCAAACTGGTGTTTGTGAATGCATAGAACATGTCATTTTTTGTGTTCTATCCACATCAGACACATAATTAGCATAACAATGTTTATATACAGCTATACAAATTACAAATCTCCTAGTAATTTACAGATTACTAGTATTTGGTGTATTGTCACTCCTAAGAAGTTTGTGCTACATTTGCCGTGTACTGACACCTCGTGAGCTACCTCTGAAAACAGCATTTCAACCAAAAAACACAAAAAACTGGATAAGATAATAAACACACAGTGAACTATTTTTCTCAATAGTTCTCGGTTTTGAATTTAACTTCATTCAACGTTTATATTAAAGATGAACAGACATCTGTTCTGAATGTAAGCATATAAACATTAGACAAAGATGAATGAAGCAGAGATTGCTTGAGGTTTTGTATCAGTTATGTTTTCTAAGAAACATGCTACGCAAGCTATTGTACATTCAAAGAATCTTTGAGGGCACAAACGAGATTAAACCGGAAGCTCATAGAGGAGGCTGATCACACAGGGTTCATGCACACATCATGCTCTTGAGAAGACTGCTGTACTTACACGCTGAAGATCGCATCACTGCACAGCCACACGGGAGATAAGTTGTGTTAGTGCAGTGGAGGGGTTGCTTCCCTTAAGAGCTGATCTGAGACCTGCTTTACTCAAGAATCTTTGCCTTGTGCTTTGTATAGTTAAATGACTCGAACTGGCCTCAGGTCAGCAATTTTGTGGCCGATTATGGCGTATCAGAAGATCTTATTTCTGAAACGATTGAACGATTTGTGGTCCATTTCTTGGAATAGGTAAGATTTTGCTGTACTCACATACACACCCAGGTGTGTGTTATTATAAAGACAGATTATTATGAGTATTTTTCATTGACTTAGTGGTTTTAATACTGAGGCAATCATATTTTCTATCCCCCAAACAAACCTGACCATCACAAAATCATTTAAAAAAACAAATTATTTAATGTGTTGATTAAATGTAGCAAATTTCAGGTTTTCCTATATTGTGATGCCATTTTTGTCCCCATAATGTAGGTCAAACCACCACACACACACACAAACAAACAAACCCTTGACTGCTCCCGTTTTAGACATTACAATGCGGTTGTCAGTACTTCTCACACCCTGGGGCAGCAGTTGTGACGTAAATCACTAAAACCACTGGTGATGTACAGTAAACAAGTGTGTATTCATGAGAACTAATGCTGTCGGTCAAGGTGAGATGTTAACGTCTCTCTTACAACAAGATGCTTTTAGACAAAACACAAACAGGAGACATTTTATACACAGTGAAAATACATCTAACTGAACTATGTGAAAGACAATATGATCAAATGCTTAACAGTAAAATGGACTTTATAAAGGCAGGAGAAGAAACACTTACTGTAGCCCATTCCCTGGACAAAGTACTTGAAAGCTTCAGTGAGTTTACCCGGCTAAAAGAAAACATCCACATTTAATAACAGTTTAAACCAAGAACTAAATGTGGCAGGTGGAAAGTTCTTATTATATACTGTATTCTTACTTGGACAACTTGAGGAAGTCCACCGCAATCTGCCATCTGATAAAAGAGGAGGTGCATATCAATTCACACTGTCATGCTGAAATTACTACAGAAAAACATTTCTCTAGGAGGGAAAAAATAAACATGCCTTGAGTAGTGTTGTATTGGTTGGGTTTAGCCTGGAGTTGCATTCAACCTGTAAACATCAAGAGGATATAACAGATAGGCTGTAAAATATGTGGAGACTCTGAGGACCCCATGCGACATAACACTAAAAAAACCCATGAAGTGTGGGATACAGATACAAGATTGTTAAAGTGTGTTGTACAGGCACATCCGTTCACTACTGACAGACATGTTTTGAAATATTAAGACTGATATTTTGAGCAGATTGAGTTTGCTGCTGTGTTGTCTATGGTCACAACTGCATGTATTGAATTTAGCAAAGCTTTGGTATAAGTCACTCACCACAGCTTCTACCGCTGGTGATGTGTCTCCTACTACAAGCAGGGTGGGACATCTGTACGGCAACAAAAGAAGGAGATAAGCAAAATAAGCATGAGCAAAATGTTCATAGCTAAATAATAAAAACAAACCACCAAATAACCTACTGCAGTGTTTTGATGGTATTTTCATTGAGTCCCAGGATGGGCCTCTCAATCTCCAAATCTCGGCGGCTGTAATAAGGGGATGAAACAAACGTTATCAAGATCAGGTCACATGACAATGATGAGCACATGAACAGGCCTGAGAACAATGCCTCAACAACTTCACCTGTTGTAGGAATGGAAGAAGAGAGCCAGGTTGTCCTGGTTGATATCCTGGGCAATGTGCAGACGATACGTCTGAATGATCTCCTTATTCTCTGTCAACTCATCCTGAGGGAAAAACAATCTAAGCTCAACAACCGAGTAGTAACTTATTTCAGTTTCCATTTTGGAAAAGCTGCATCTTTAAATTCTTCATTATGATTTGACATACCGTGCTAAAATGGTGCGCCATCACAATATCAACCAGATTACTGGTCCATCCAGACAGCTGAAACAAACACACATTCACCCTTGAGCGGAAAGCACAACTGTGTGACATTTTTTCATGACTGTAGCAATCTGGCCTGTAAGGTTATAATGAGCTTGATACTTTAAGAAGATCAAGTCACTAATCTGTTGAGAAATCTGAGGTATGGAGGAATGGCTGGGGGTTGCTGCTTGGTTATTGGCTAATGATGACGGTGTAAGATTTGAGTTTTCTGGGGATGAATTTGTGTTCACCTTTGAGGCAGCCCAGTCGATCCAGCCCTTAGCACAGGGGTCCACATTGATGAGCACCAAACCCTCCACCAATGCAGGCTCATTAAGCTAGAGATGGGAACAAAATGACATGAATTACCAAGAGTTCCTACTGACCATCAGCTACTTGACAAGTGGAGAGAGAGTGAAACCATGACATTGCCATTTACAGACTAGATCAAGTGTCAACTTAAACATAATGTGACTGGCTTGGAAGATCAGAAATGACAAAGAACACCTGCTGATGAAAATTAAGTAGTTACTGCGGCAAACATAAATTAAAACAGGTTTCCTATTTACTTTTCTCAATTCACATTCCTCCAAAAATTCTCACCTCAGAAAACTCACATGGTTCCATGTTGCTACAAAACTCAAGCATTTCTCAATAGATAAAATGGCACTAAATATTTGTTTCATTTAGAAATACATCACAGGATAGAAGTAAATTAGGTTGTTTCATGTCAACTTCAAGCAGCCCACTTGTTTCAAAAGGTCTGAGAAGATCAGGGAAAGTCTACAGCTATACTATAATGCTGACCGATCAAAACCTCCCACAGACTTTAGTCTTAGTCTTTACTTTAGTATTTAGTACCTGGTCCAACGCCTTAACCAACTTCTAAGTACGTATGTATCCTCAGCCATGACTTACTGAAAGAGCTCACATTTGGTTTTAAGGTCTGCAGCTATGGTCTATATTTGCTGCCAGTGGTGGAACAACAGCAGGTTTCACACCTCTTCTTCCTCTTTGTATAATGTTCTGCAAGAGAGCTGAGGAGATTCTCAAGCGCAAGATGATTCTGAACAGTTGTTCTGCAGGACTGTGAAGTTGCTTGATTGCTCGTCCAGGCCATTTGATTTTGCATGTATGTATTGTGTATGTAACAGAAACACCATAATGTGCAGCTCAATCTGCAGGAGGTGTGAGAATGAGAGTCACTAGACTGAAGTAATTGAGTGTACTGAAAGATGGGCAACATGAGATGAGAGGAGCTATGGTGAGGAGGTAGTGAAGAGCTGAATGTGATGCCAGTATTCTTGATATCATGAAGTATCCAGCGGGAAACTTGAGAATGAGAGTTTGTACTCAATACAGTTATGAATGTATCAGCGTGTGTGTATGAAGGTTTTGTGTGGTGAACGTGTCTCAGATTAGCTTAGTCAGAAGTGTGGAGGATATTATTGAAGGCTAAAGATGGATGACTTTCCTGGCGTTCCAACAAAGACTAGATAGGACGCTGTAGTGCAATGCTCAATATGGCTGTTCACAAAGGAAGTTCTGCCTTTATCAAAAAGAGCCAATCGTCAATCATTAAAGACTAATGATTCTTTGGGGAGCGGCTCTGCACAGTGTGTTAGCACGCAGCCTTTCCCTGTTAAGTGGATAGGACTTGGTTTTGTATGATTGAAATAGCTGCCCAGAGGCATTGCATATAGTGGAATGACTTCTCTTAAAGAAATTCCAATAATCTTCACCTTCAGGATCCTCTCACTGTGAAATAACTTCATTCACCCATACATTTGTATACATCATCTAACAGCTTGACTATAACTTATTACTATTACTATCATAACTGACTGATCATAAAATAAAACGGGTCATTTACTTACAGCCAGTCTAGTAAGGATATAGGCTCCTGCACCCACACCAATTCCAATCACACTGCTGATCCTGTTGAGCATAAACATCCACACTGCATCATCAACAACATTTAGCACATAGAAATGATCTGAGACAAGAATAGCCCAAACATTCAGAATTAATAGTGTCCTGGCAGGACTGGTTGTGGCTCTGACTCACTTAAGCTGAGTCATGACTGAGGGCAGCATTTCAGCAAGCTCGTCCATGGTGGGATACTGGTACCTAAAGAAATAATAAAGTCTTGTGTCAAATCGGTGTGGCTTTGATGAGTATTTCGAAAGCAAGGCAACAAATGCATTTTCAAGTGAAGCAAAAAACTAATAATAGTAATGTTTGGCAATAAGCTCATTGCAGCAGTATGTAACTTGACGAACAGAACCTGTGTGTGCATTTGTCATATTGATTTGGATATTTTGGCCAATCACACAACCAATAAACTGAATGTGGGATGCAAACTTTGAGTCCACAGCTGGTAATAAAGCAGTTTGTCTTACCCAGTGGGAAAAGGAGGGGCAGATTCTTGCTGGCCTGGAGCATCCACATGGACAACAGCAAAGTGCTGAGTGATCTCCTGCATGTCCTCAAAGTTAAAGAGCGTGTTGAAACAGGACTTATCTGCAACGATGGAGAAACACAAAACATAAACATACATTTTGAAATGACCACAGTCATAATCTTAACATCATTAATGAAGCAAGAGTATCAGCCTAAGATACACAAACATTTTTTGACTGAACAGCTGTTTGAACATTTTAACCTCTCTAGACTTGATTTTCCACCACTTAAAATGCCCGGTTTTGAGACTTTCCAGAACACAAAACCCACATCAGGTCCTCTAAGGACCTGTTTTCATCTGCTATTAAGATGCGTTTTGGTTGATCAGATCACAAGTGGATGACAGTAAATACAGATGTAAATGGGGTCTAAAATATTTTGAGCTTGTCCATTTTTCACATCCAGAGGTAGTCAAAAAAGCATTTGACTTGTTTGCTTTTGTGGTACAGACACTCATGGTCAAATGTGTTTTGCGAACAGCCACAAAGGATCACCTACTGACCTAATGCACAAGCATTGTGGACACTAGGTGAGATTTAAACTTTGGCGAGTCAAAGCAAAAAGTTTATTTTAAAACATGTTATTCTTCCGGACTTCTAGGGTATACCCAGAGTGTGGCAGGGTCTTGAGGCTATCATTGCATTGCATGAACTTATTTTGTCCTTAGTCCAGGAACATCTACAAAAATTTTTTTACAAAACTAGCATGTTTGCTAACAACACAAGCACCAGAACTCTGATGTATTATTACTGCAACGATTGACCAAAAAGCATCTTAATACTAGGCGTAAACAAGGCCTGATCGTGTCCTAGACTGGACCAGGGGGCAATATTCCACAACATTTACCCCTGTCCTCATAAAGTGTGTAAGATATGTGCTAATGCATTTTTGTGACATTACAGAAGGACTTACGGTTGAGTCCGATGTCATGATAGGTGAGAATGACTGGTCGATTGCCTTTGGGGGTCCCTCTCAGAGTCACGTGAAGGACACCCTGGGGGGTTTCGATGTCATGCTCCTATAACAGGAGAATGAAGATGAGGGGTGGAATACCAAAAGAAGTCCAAGAAAGTCAATTATATTTCCACACACAGCTGTGGAAGGTCATCTGTACAGGGAACAACCCTACAGCATTTAGAGCTATTTGAAAATTTGCACATATACAGACAAACAAATTAACTGTTTATCATTAGCATCTGAGTCACAGACATAAATGGCAACAGAATGGCACTTATCTATTAATTAGTATGGAAATATCTGCCTAGTTATTTTGAAAACATTTTGAAATTCCCCTTAACATCACTTCATGCCCACAGACGACAATTAACTGCATTGCTGTTTCAATGGTGAACCAATGTCAACATCAACCAGTGTATTGGAAGGTTTCTGCCCACTGTTGATGTTGTTTGTTATTGCACATAAAAACCTCCACCCTCAAAATTAGCTCTGACAAAATCAACTACAAACACACACAAACAAGGTAAGGACTAAACCATAAGACTGTGGTGTGAAGTCACCCAACAGCACTTGTCATGGACCCCTGAGGTCAGAGGAGCTGAAACACAGCAGGTCTGGCTCTAATCTCATTCCACACACAGCGTGATCTTTCATTATACTGACTGTATCTGCTTCAGTTCACCAAAAACAGCTCTGAACAGCATCCAAGAAGGACTGGCCTTGTTTTGATACAAATATGCAAGAATCCACACCTGAGACGTGGCATACTTCACACAAACACCTTTACCAAAAACCCACACTCACTATCACAAGATCTTAGTAACTTAACTAAACACAAAAATGTGCCCATTAACTCAAGAAGGTAAAGTCAAACCAGGCACATGGGTTGAAAAGGTAATACTGATCGTCATGTCTTAAACAGAAGATCTAGAACCTTTAGAGGCAGCTGACACCTGAAGTAAACCACACCAGCATCCACAGAAGATAAGACATTCAAAAATAGACGTGTCGGTTATGTACGTGTATGCGCACAAACGTATGACTCCACATAACATCTCACGTGTTAGATGTTGAGTTTTTAAATTATGCTACTGTATAACGCCTTACAGCAAACTCAGTGTTGACCCTGTTCTTTATTAAACAATTTTAAATAAAACGCTGTTAAAGTTATGAAAGATGTGAAAGTTTTTGCTCTTCTAAAACTATTTAAAGCTGCAATGCATAGCCTTGTTTTTAGCAAAAATCAGTTATCAAGCATGTACATTAAACATTAGGGTACTCCTTTCTTTAGCCTGATTAACTACAGTAATTTTATAATAATGACAGAAATGTCAGTTTGACGTCATTTGTCTGCATGGCCACGTCACATCTTTAAACAGAAAGAAGACCCAGTTACTATATCACATGTTTGTGTGCTGAGGATGGTGGAGTGTTTGTACCTTGTTCTCACAGTAGTTCTTAGAATTTAAACTTGTCATTCATGTTAAAAAATAACTCAGCAAGCAGCTTGCAATTTTGTTTCAAACAGAGATGATGACAAAGAGGCAAAAGTTCTATATTGTGGCTTTTATTGTCTATTCAAAGCATTGCCTCTCTCATGAAACTCAAGCATCAGTCATGTTTAAGATTTTTATTTCTTCCAATTAGTTTACATGTGCCATTTTTAAACAGTAAAACAAAGTTTGTATTGTATCTGACAAGTAAAGCATCAAACAGGAGAAAAACAGAGTAAAATTGACTATTAATTATTAGATATATATCAAGTAAGATATATATAGAACCACAGTACAGAATAATTCCTGACATGGCCAATAAAAAGACAAATAAAGAGTGACAAAATCCAAGAACATATTACCGCAAAATGATTCAGTTACCAAGACAACAACATAACAAGCAGGCGGCAGGATAGATATGAAAAGAGAGAGTTTGAGCTGTGGAAGTGCCTGAGGGCAGCTGGAGGACGTGTCGGACTCAACAGCGTTCTGATAAGAATGAAACGGGTGAATTACATAAAGAACAGCATCTGCTCTGCTTGTAGAAGTTGCTGTTCAAAGCAGAGATACAAGTAACTAAGAATGTATTCTGAATACTCAACCTTAAGATATCCTCGAAAAATGCTAATTTGCAACAAAACAAGACTCTGAAATGGGACAATTTCAAAATTATTTTTTACACCTTTTTAACAAATAAAATTATTAATTGTAAAAATTGTATTTTTTTGTCTTGTAAGTCTATATTTTGTATGTAAGAAGAAAAATATTTCCCACACATATTCCCCAATAAAGGGAGGGGTAAAATGCGTCACTGTAGTAAGCTCATAGTAACCTCATAATCATAATAATAACAGTTTATACAAATAACTGATAATACAAATAATAGCAACAACAACAATAATAAACTAGACTGGCAGCTTTGTGTGAAATGTGCTTTTTTTTTTTGGTCTTATCCAAAAAGGGCTTGTATTCAAGTATTTACTGTCTTTTAGACAGCATGCTGCCTCCACCATA
>JAZGTK010006208.1:0-21155 GCA_036877625.1 Ambastaia sidthimunki
AGTGCCCATTGGAGAATCTGACTCCCTCAGTAACTTAATGATGCTCTTGTCGCTTCTGCGCGATGATATTGCAGATGACCTGATGAATGTTCATTCCGACCCTAAGATAGAGGTTTCATTTTTAAATACGTTCGGTATTGTTCACTAAATTTAAACTCTTCATAAATCTGCGATTCTTCGCTTAGATTTCCCTCCAGATTTTGCGCGCTTCCTTGCCAAGTTATACATGCTCATTTGCAATAAACTTCAATATCAAAAATACTCACCCCCTCTTCTGCCTGCGTTAAGGGTTTCGCGTCTGTGCTGACCGATAGAAGAGTCAGAATAAGTCCACAAGCCACCCAGTGCGAGATGATCATTGCGATGAAGTTTCAGAGCAGTCGACCTTAGAGAAGAAGTTTGGTTTTTAAACACGTCTTATTGAGCCAACACAATAACAGCCTTTCATTTACTCCCAGAGTTTTCGAGCTCAACTCTTAGTCAAGGCAAGTTCTGCTCAGGATTTTATAGCTGTTATGACATCACCTCGGTGACGTCACAGCGCGGCTCCCCTCCCTTCTGTGGTTTACCTTTGCCAGTTTCTCCATTAGACACCTGCGTCATAGGTGACCATTCGTTAGGTCAATGATCAATACGAACAGATATGGTGCTTTTAATTGATCAGAAGAAATTGGATGTTTAATTTTAGTAGTCATTCGAAATGACCAGTTATATGCAGGTGGGAATTCATTATGTGAATTCGTTGGTATTATTAAAACTCAATGGTCAGGACCTATAAATGTAAACCTAAAACAGAATGTATAATTATTGACACCATCAATGACATTGTATTGTAATGCACTCATTTCAAAGCAGTTTCTAAATGGACTGTATTTACATTTAGGCAAAAAAAACCCGACATATTGTATATGATAACTTTTTTATTTTTATACAAACAGTTACTGTGTCATCTGGAATCAAAATACAAATCTGTAGTGATTTTGAAACACAAAATAATTAGTAGAAACACTAATAGTAAATAATCTGCTAATATAAATAAGCAAACATGAGTAATATAATGCGAAGATATTTTATTTTAATATTAAAAGCATATTGTATAGTGTACTTGTGAAGCACAAAATAAAGTTTATGTAGAAAACATTTGGTGTAACAAAATAAAGGTCAGCTGGAGCTTAAATATGCTATTTTAAAATTATTAATAATAAAAGCAATACTGTTTACATATACAAGTTTAAGGCAGTTTACAGCATCAGTCACAGCACAAATAAATGCTGAAATAAATAAATCATTCAATAAATCATAAATAAATGCACAAAAAGGCACCTTCTTTTTTGAGACACCGTGTGGCAGTATATGCTGACTTGAAACGGTTTCAGCCACAAATGCACCAATCCATCACACTTTACATAGATTTCATATTCCACATCCAGAATATAGATGTGGAATATGCTACACCTCAGAAACAGTGAGTTTTTAAGACAAAAATCCAACACACATAGTTATTTTTTGTAGCATGTATGTTGGGTTTTGTATGTTGGGTTCTAATAAACTCTATCACATTATGTTAATTCGGACTAAATTAATTGACTAATTGACTAAAGAAGTAAACACAATAAAATCACACTAGTAATAATGATTTTGTTATAGACTTACATTTACATTTAGGCATTTAGCAGATGCTTTTATCCAAAGCGACTTACAAATGAAGCATCGTGCCAGTTTCCCTAGCCTAGCATAGAGTAATTTACAAGTGCAACTGTTCCCCCCACCCCTTTTTTTTTAATATTTAGAAAGAAGGAAAGAAAGAGAGAAAGAAGTGTTAGTGGTAGGATAGGTGTTTTAACTAGTCAGGTGTTGTCGGAAAATATGTATTTTTATTTTTTTTTGAAGATGGATAGTGAATCAGCTGTTCTGACTGAGACTGGAAGGTCATTCCACCAGAAAGGAACAGTCCAGGAGAAGGTTCGTGACTCTGTGGTGTGGCACCACTAGGCGCTGCTCACTAGCAGAATGCAAGCTTCTGGAAGGCACATAGGTCCGTACCAATGGGTTTAGGGTGGCAAGTTTAGACAGACTTGCCACCTGTCCAGGGTGTTTTCTTGCCTTTGGCCCAAAAAAATGCTGGGATAAGCCTTAGTACTCTGCCTGACCCTACATAAGTGGTATATGGATGAATGGATGAAAATAGTAGATTTGAAAAGGTTGAACTGTGTTCTCAGGACAAGGTTATTTTATTATTTTGTTATTTTATCTAGTAAATTATATCAGTGTTTCATTAGTAAGATAAATGTCAGGGAAATTTCCTTTACCTTTCACATTTTGCTATTTCATGAATTGTTTAGTGTTTAGACTGTACTCCTTGCAATGATGAGACTTAAAAAATATTTTGTTTAAGATTTTTTAAATTATTTGTATTCAGATTGTTTCATGTTTGAAACAAAAGCAGATGGTCAAAGTGTTAATTTTCTTCATAGAATGTAACAACATGGCTTACTGCACTTGGATAAATTTGAGCGTTTTATCTTAATAATTGCTATGCATTCATCTTCCTTATGGCGTAATGCATTAAACACCTCAATATCTGCTATATCCATACAAATATCTATTTATTCATATGTAAAAATGTAATAACCTCTTTTCCTCTTTTGTATAATACACCTCATTTGTGGTCATATTTTCAAATAATAAGGCTAGTTGTACAGCATACTTATGGCATAAGAAAACTTATAGCATAGTTCTAGCATTCAGAGGTGAAAATGCCCACTTAATACAACCAGCAACCTGCAGTGATAAACATAACTGTACGACTCTACACTTACTACAGATAGAGCGATGGTACACATCCTCTACAGGAATATATAAAACATATCAGGTAAACATGAGGTGCCAGACAACCATGGCAGAGTAATGTTAGCTTTGTACTTGGCAGTCACAAATGAATCATTTTAGTAAAAAGGTTCATAAATACAGTATCATGTTAGTTAGATGTTAACATGTTATCATGTTAGTTATCATGTTAGATATTATGAGTTCTGACAGCCTAAATGTGGTGCTCATAAATGCGAGCATATGTCATGTAGCAGACATTTTTATCCAAAGTGACTCTACACTACACTGTCAGGTCACCCCCTTGTATAGTCTCGCCATCAGACTTCAGACTGTTAGCTCATTAACATTTCTATTACTTGGTTAACAGAATAGCAAAAAATATATTCTGGGATATTCCAATATTACCATGAATTTTATATATGTTACAATTTTCCTTATTTTTGTGCTATCTTATATATTTTCTTATATATCAAAGATTCGTTGCAAAAAAACATTGTGAAAAGCACTATATAAATTAAATGGAACGGAATTAAATTATTCTTACATGCAAACTATGAATGGACAACTTGTTAATAATACTAAATAGTTAATAATAATGTTATAAACTGTTTAATAGGTTGTTTTATATTGCATAGCTGTTAACTATATCACATATTTTAGCACAACTGGAACATTGTATTTTGACCAATCAGCATTCAGAATCAAGACTACCATTTTTTTATAACTATTGTTATAAAAATGGAAACTGAACAAAATATGACTCCTAAGGACATGATCATTTCCCTTCATAAAACAGTTATGACAACGTCTACTAAAATTTGTGACCTTTTGAAAAAGCCACTGCTTTGTCCTGAAGACAATTTCCCAGATGTAAAAGGGATAAAAAGCTTTTCTGCAGTCTTAAAATGGAAACAGAAGATAATTGGTGGGCTTGTTTAACTAAAAGATTTGATATGGATCACAGATTTAATGTTAAATTGTCACAATGTGGAAAAAGAAGCTTCTTCCTGCATTCATTATAAGTCTGACTCTTGTATATTGCTGTGATCAAACTTTACAAGGTTAAAGAAAATTGAATCCAAATGCAGTTCTAAATGAATAGGCAGGGTTTAGTTTTGAGTATTAAGCACAAGCTCACTAATTATTTAATTTCAGTGATTGGTTTTAGTGGCAATTATATTAAATTTGTACAATAATTCTGGTAGTGTGTTTGGCACTTTTGGCCTAATATAAAATATGACTCCTAAAGCAAAACAAGAATCACTAGTATAGATAACTGTTATCAAGCAAAGCTTGCTTCTTTTTTTACACACTACATTTTCTCTCCAACATAAAAAGTATTACTTACCTTGATTTCCTAAAACAAACCTCAACAGTTACAAAATTAATGGTTACCTTTCATTTCGATTTGTACACTTTAGGTATTTAACTAACTATAAGTGTTGGGGAAGCTACTCTGAAACTGTAATTTGACAAGCTACAAGCTACTTTAAGTTAAAATAGTTAAGGTACAGTTCAGCTACCCTTTTAAAAAAGTAGTTAGCTAAACTACAAGTTACTATCAAAAGGTAAGGTGACAATCATGAAGTCTGTTCTTATAGAAGGTTCCTCACTTTCTACTTAAACACTTATACTGACGTTTATACTTTCACTTATACTGAAGTCTTCCTTGTCTTTTGTATCAAATGTATTACTGTATTATGAAGGAGTGGCCTTTAAAAACTAACTACTTGAAAAGCTACACTGTTTTAAAAGTAACTGAGCTACTGTCAAGCTACTGAAAAATGTAGTTAAATTAGTAGTTTTGCTACATGTAGTTAGCCACTCCTCAATACTGACTTATAACTAATACTTATACTTATTTAATAATTTATATAAGTAACTTATATATATAAGTAACTTTGCATCTGCTTGTCAGCTACCAGTTATTAGAGTATTATAATAATGATTTATAATTTGAGCTTTCAGGTCTATTTTCATGGTAATGTCAACCCACGTGAAATAAAGTAACCTGTAATTGTATACCGATAGAGAGAGAAAAGTTTTTTGGATTGCAGGCTGGTCATGGACTCAGAAAACACAAAAAGTGTTTTCACTATAGAAGTACCTACTATCCACTTTAAACTAATATTACAGATGCATCCTCTGTACTGGCTTGTACTTTTCTAGCCAGCTATGGATCTTTGTACAGTATTGCAGCCCATCTAACATCACTGTCTCTTTATGATAAATCACTTCTGATGAGCTCTTTGCTTTGGATAAAAGCTTCAGCATAAATATCTTCAAGGACTCAAAAAGAATGATTCTTGTCTCTGAAACGTTTTTCAAACCTGTGGTCAGGCTCACTGGCATTCCTGCAGAATGGACTTAAATTGGTCTTTGGAAAGATCACCAGTATGAGACTGAGGAGTTTTCAGTGCCAGTTTAGTGCTGATGTCATAAATATCCCAGAGGTTATTTCAGGAATCAAGAATTTCAGGGAACCTGTTCACAGGTTAGGGTCACATTATACCACACATTCGTATAACATAAAATTTGATTTTAGATAAAGAAAATAAAGATTTATTTTAGTACAATTCAGAATCTGATTGCACTTTGGGGCAGTTGTGGCCTACTGGTTAGTGAGTCAGACTTGTAATCAGTAGGTTGCCAGTGCTGGCAGGTAGCAACTGAAGTTACTGACTTTAGACATTCTACTAATTACCTCTGCAATTACATGTCAGCTAACCCTCATTCGATTTTAACTTCATGGCAACTAACTCTCATTATGGTATTAGTGAACCGTTAGGATTAGTGTTGGGATTAGAGTTATTGGAATAAATTGACATGTACTTGCAAAGTTACTTATAATCGGTAGAATGTTACTGGGGTGATGTCATTGTACAAAGTTTAGGTGGTATATTCCAAGGGGACAAAAACCTCTTTAAAACGGCAAAGCTGGTGTCCTTAAACCCTTTACACTTATTACAGTTTAACTGTCATACTACCTTCATACTCAATGTCATTTATAATTACAAGTTAACAGTTTCTTAAGAGTAAAAGGAGCTTGCCTGACATTAAGACAAAAGAGCCCACCCCCAAATCTATGTATATGACAGATATGACTCCTGTCCCTCCTTTCTGTTGTAATGCATGGTGGTGGTAATGTATATTCATATGGCAAGGAAGTAGACTTTAATTACAAATAATCAGGAAACAGGAGAAACTCATGAGAACAATCACTTTGCACAAACAAGAACGGACAAAGACTAAGGAAGAACTCAGGGTCTAAATGCATAGGACAAACAAGGGGAACTAATGAAATAATTAAAGAGACAACAAGTGAACGGAATGACTAACTAAACTAGTTCAAATGACAAGGACACAGAACTGATACATAATGAAAATTAAATCAAAGCAGAGCATACATTTCATTATTCATGTTCATAGCATAAATTATGTGGGTTACACACCTAAGTGTTCAGGTTCAGAGCTTGTTCAAGTCTTATATTGAAGCTATAGTAATAGTGAGAGTTTGTCTTAAGAAACACCACTAAATATTTTTTAAATTATTATTTTAGGTTTTCAGCCTTAGACACTTTTCTATGTTGAAAGTCTGGCATCAGAAATTATACTCCTCATATTCTCATACATTTAATGATGTTGTAGATTTTTCCCAATGACATCATGAAAAATATCCAAGAACCTTTTTTGCTTTTTTTTAACCCTAACCACAAAATGTTATGTGTCTAATTTTTAATATACTTTTTAGCTTTCATGTGGCGGAAAAAGCAGAGAGGTTTAGATCAGAACAGGGTGAGCAGTGTGCAGCGTGCTGTTAAGTTCCACGCTAAACGTTTCAGCAAGCCCTAACCGACTGCGCTGCCCGATTGGAGCTGCTTTAAGACAAACTACATGTCTGTTAGACTCCTATAAATAACTGTTTTATTATTCCTCTTTTTGAATTCTTTTTGCAAAGTGTGTCTCTAAAAGCTTTCACATGTGGGTCTGTTCAGTGGCTGCTGTGTTCAGGATGGGAACATAGCAGTGATGTAAGGGGTCAGCACAGTGCTGAGGATATTTTCATAGTGTGATAGAAAGCACATGGATGTTTCTACCCAACTGCTATTCACTGTCACAAACTAAATGTAACAAATAATGTCATTTCTGTGTTAAACACACCATGCCACTCAAACGCAAGATGTCTTTCTTTCTAATACTGTTAATCTGTTATTACTGTTAATTACTTTCTTTAAACTCACGTTCATATGCAGATTCTGGTGTAAATAAACAAAATATGGAAGTATCAGAAATTTAAAAAATCCTAAACATGGACAGTTGGACACCTGGGAGATTCACAAATAAGAAAAACTTACATTTAAAACATGCAGTTACTTTGATACTTAATATTGTATTGCTGTAAGACAGTACCCAATAGTGCTTGAATTGGTATTGTTAAAAAAGATCTCCTCTTTAGTACAAATAACAGGACATGTTCTGTAAGTAATACTAAACACATTTTGTTCAGAGAACAAATATTGGGGCATTAGGGGTAACAGGTTAAAAATAACATGGATCATAAAACATTTTGGAAGCAATGAGCAATGTGTTATCCTTTGCGTTCATATTGTAATACCCTACTAAGTGGTTAAATGTTCAAAATGTTACTTAACCATAAATGGTTAAATTTTTAGCGCGTTGCTATGTGGCTGCTAGGGTTTCTGGGAAGTTATTGGCTAGCTGAAACCAGTCGAAGTAAAAAAAAAATTGCCCCCAAATCTAATAATTTTCTAATATAATGCAATGTTTTTGTATAAACAAAGAATCATGTTTGATCATTTTTTTCACTCATGTATTTTGTATTGAATTGGACCTTGGACATTGTTGAACTCTGTAAACTGCTGACAACTATGACAAATACTCTGTGTTATGAATACTGAAGTTAGTGCTTGACTTCCTTTAATGAGGTGTTTCATTGGTTTGTCAAACAAACTTGAGAAAAGTCACCACATGATGAAAAAGTGAGCAGAGCACATGGTACGCCATGCTTAGGTCAATAGCTATTCTAGGGCAAATATTAATTTGACTGCTGCATCTTAAGAGGAGCTGCTGGTTTTAATATTAGTGTGGTTTGTGTTTAGGGGTTAGAAATAACTGCAAAAGCATCTGTTACAGCTAACATACACTGTTTTAATGCCAACAGTGTGAAGAAGCACACCAGGGTCGTACCATCAAGGTTTACTGTTAATTTTAAATCCAAAGTCACAGCCAGTTTTACCACATCATCATTTACGTGTTTTTTACCACAACTGAAAAGACCTCAGGTTTTTACCTATAACATATTTATTTCCTATTACAAAAATATGAGGTTTATCCATTTATTGTCATTTAATTATAAGAAACAACCAAATATATTCATGCATTATTCATTACCATAGAACATTTTAGTGTCTGAATTCAGTTTCTAACCCAGCAATTGTACTTCTTCCTTTGTTGCATTCCTAAACTCTGTCAAACAACTTATATTTAAGAGGTTTGGGTGAGACATGTTGTTGTTAAACTATGCAAATGGAACATTTTCAAGGAGGTATGTCATTGTAAGTGAAGGAATGCTATGTGTTTGATGGTGATATAAAAGTCCCTTTTTAGAGGGACGGGCCTTTGCTTACTTTCAAATCCTTCCACATGGTGCTGTGGCATCATCTGCATACTAAAACAATGACATAAGAAAAAAACATTTACTTTCGTAGTTGATGTTACAAATATCATCTATGTTATGTTATGTTATGACTCTCACAAACCAAACCTTTGACTATCAGCAAAGCGGGTTTTCAAATATTTTCTCTGTGTCATTTGCATAGGTATATTTACAATTTATTGTATTTAAACATTATCAGGTGTATTTTACATATTTGACAAAAGTGAATAGCAGGCGCATATGGTACAACAGAGTGTTACCAAATTGCTTGTCATTTGAAGTGAAACCTAGTGGTTTTGGTTACTGATGGCAAATTATGTCTTGAAACTATGTAGTTGGAATCAACAAGTGTTGATTCTTAGTTCTCAACATCTGGAGTGATCTTGATTTTTGTTTATTTTTAACCCAAAAAAGTTACGAATTGCAGCTTGAAATTATCATGCTGATAACTTGTCTTAGGAATTAATACTGTACAAAATTAGAAAAATAAAAGTTTTTTTAAATATGTGCATTGGTCTGGATGTAGCAGGTTGCATATAGCATTGAGATCATATTCATAATAATGGGAGAAAAGTGTCTGTTGCCTAACCCCAATTTTACAGTGGGAAGGACTGAAGTATCTGGAGGTTAACCACTATGCCAGGATCACCAGTTTAATGGTGTCGAGCCCAGGCTGCGGTTCAAACCCAACATGTTTAGACCTCTTCTGCACCAGAGGTACCGGAGCGATTGCATGGAAAATCAATTATAGTCAGTTATATTAGGCAATAATGATGAACTAGTTTCCATCAGGTCTTTCGATAAAGATGGCTGTTGTAAGTTTGTTTTTCTATGTTGCTTGGTCAAAACAGTTCAGCAAATCAGAATTAGGCTTTAGAACTTAACATGGCCTTTCTTTCTGAAAAAAGGGGCAGGTTTTTATAGCAAAAATACCTTTTTATATGTTTCATGCCAAAAATCCATTGTTCAGTTTTGATGCACAGTACACTCTGTTTTTAGGACCTTAATTAACAGAGTGTCAGCTTACCCTGGGTTAGGGATTTGAACAAACCCCAAAACCTAAGCATTAAATTTTGTCATGTAGCTCATTCCACACCATTTGTGCAACAGACAACAATAATACAGTACCTTTTATCTTTTGAAGAATAAAGTCCTGTTCTCATAAACAAATTTCCTTCTCTAACAACAAATTGATGTTTCATATCAAATGTAGTTATGGCACATGCAAACAACTGCAGAGGATTCTCAAATGTACATTTATTTAATCAATTAATTTACAAATTTACAAAATATACTTAATTTTTATGACTGGGGCCATTGTTCCTACACAGTCTTGGTTTTGGTTTAATTAGCATGAAATCATTTCAGTAAAAAAAGGCTAAGAAAGTAGCTGACAGTATTTTGAAATTTATTCAAAAATGAACTGACCTGAGAGATTACTGATTGTGTTTTCTTTCTCTCTGAAAACTTCAGCACCAAGGTGTAATAAGGCATTCATTATCAGCTTGTTTACATTTGCCTTCTAAGACTTTTATTAAAAATAGTGTACAGTTTGGCTTTTCTGGTTTCTGGACCAGCGGTGTCAAGGGCCAGTGTCCTACAGCGTTTAGCTTTAACCCTAATTAAAAATATCTGATCCAGCTAATTAGCTAATGAGGCAGGGTTTTACACCCCTTGTCTTAGACCATGATTTGACAGGTAACTATTATGAAACCTAACTTTGCACAAATGTTAAAAACAGCAGTGTATAAGAAATGCACACTTTGGGGGGCCATTATGGCAAGTAGAGGGTCAGACTTTTAACCTAACGTTTGTGGGTTCGATTCCCAATGCCGGCAGGAAACAAGGAGTCCTTGAGCATGGCACCTTACCCACAATTGCTCAGTGCTGCAGTAAATGGCTGGCCACTGCTCCAGGTGTATTTGTCATGGTTTGCAGTGTGTGAGCCCTAACTTGGATAGGTTAAAAGCATAGGACACAATTTGAGTCACTTCATTCATTTGCTACAGAATCTACACACAAACCAAGGAAATTTCAAGTATTTTTTCATTTCAGGCATAATTAGTTCAGTTTGAAGGGTGAAGTATTTTAACCATAATTGAAAATTCTGTAATTATTTACCTGTATGAATTGTTTCTTTAATCAGAGATGTTAAATATCTATCTACAGTCAAATTGTCAGAAGGAGTTTTGTTCAGGCCCTGCAAGGTATCCTGATGGAAGTTTTTCTTTTTAATATTCGGTATGTGAAATATCAGTGTAAATAATAGTCATGAGAGAATTATTGTCCAGCGTTAACATACTATACTGGTATTTTTGTTATTTAATAGATACTGTTAGCCTTATTCTCTTTATTTAAAAAATATGTATTTCTCATTAATGGGCTGTAGAAACAATCTTGGTTGACTTCATGCGGTCTGATATTTTTTTTTCTGCCTTTTTTGGTTCATATATTCCATGAGTCATGCAGTGTGTCTGACAATAGCTCAAATTCACTTTTTAGGAAGGAAAAAATAAAAAAAATGGGTTAATGTTTTATATGTTTTGCCAGTAAAGTGTATTGAAAAAGCGGAAGACAGCCCTTGCAGTGACCGGGAAATTGGGCGGCAATAAACCAGAAACTCTCAGTTTTATAAGACTCTGGGCACCACCTCCCTGAGATTATTTTTTTTTAATTATTACCATCACATGTCATCACATCAATTGACTTGCAACTTCACAGGATGTTGCAAACAACATTTCCACAGTCAGAAACCAGCCCAGTTGACACTCACAACCACCAGCCATTGGTCTCTTAAACATGTAGTTTCTTTTATATAGCCCCTCTTACCTCACATAAAAATTGGCCCTACTGTACTTACCCTACCCCAAATGTGGATTGTTAGGGACAGATGTGATTAGACTTCCATTCTATCATCCACCACATGGAAAATGGTCTTAGATTACGTATGTAACCTGGTTCCCTGATACAGGGAATGAGACACAGCATCATGGCTTGACGCTATAGGGAACATGCTTTAGGCGTGCCTGAATCTGTAAAATCAGGCCTATTTTTAGACAAGTCAAGGTCATGACACAGCACTGTGCACCGATTCTAAATCTGAAGAAAGGCTGTGCAGGTAAGATGATGCAGCGTTTTGTTCACTGTCTTACGGTGTCATGGCTTGACACTATGGGGAACATTAATGCCCACTACACCACAGTGAGGAAAGACCTGCAACAGATGCTGTGAAACATTGGCACAGAGAACATTAGGAGCAGATAGACTGTCAATTCAGGAGGACCTGAGCACCTGAAGCCGAATTCAAATCTAAGCTGTAAAATCTAATAAATGTGTGTATAGAGAAACAGCCTCAAACATCACTTAAAGATGCCCGCCTAGACAATGCCTTAGATGATGCTACACTCCTGGTAGAATTGGCTGTAATACCCAAAGGTGACACTAAGTCATAGGCCTGACTAATAAGCCAGTTAATAGCGTCTGTAATCTAGTGAGATAAGTGAAAAACAGCCTAAGAGGTCTTACCCATTGGCTTGAGTGATGGCCATAGATCCTCAAAACTCTAACTGGACACCATAAGTAAAGTCTTTCCTGTTCCAACGACTCATATGGTGGAAAACAGAAGGCCTGAAGCACCACCGGGTGACCAACAGAAGGCACGTTGGTCTTCCTCCAACAGAAGGCACATTGGTCTTCTCCTAATAGATGGAGCTCTGGAACTTAGAATGGTCTCTAAATCATCAGCTTAGAGAACAGCTCTAAGAGTTGGCTCCCCTCAGGGGAGTTTTCAAATTTCCATCCGGGGATGAGGATTGACCCAGAGCCTGAGACAGATACCTATAGACTCGAAGCACCAAAACGGACTCAGGAGAAATATTAGGTCGGATAACCAGATTTGGGTTGGCCAAAATGATGAAGAGAAGATGAACTCAGTCCTGACGAACCTTGGCTAGGATTCCTGAGGGGAAAGCTATTGGGGAAAGGCGACGGTCCCAATGGAGCTAATTTCTGTACAATGGGATCTAGTCCCAATGGAGCTCATTTCTCTGACGGAGCAGTCTGGTCTCTGCCCAAAGAAGGATCTGCTATGCCAGCTTGAACAGGGGTGCAAACGCAGCCTTCCCTGACGATTTGTATAAAAAAAACACTGTAGTGTTGTCTGTTTGCACTAACACATGTTGGCTGTTGAGATGGGGAAGGAATTACTTCAATGACAGAAACACTGACCTCATTTTCAGGCAATTTATGTGCCAGGAGAGATGAGGGCCCTCCCACAGACCACAGACTGAGCGCTTATCGAGAATTAAACCTGCCCGTGAGAGATGCATCCACTGTAAGAATCCTGCACCCCAAGAGTGGGACCCTAGGTACAAAAACAGGGTTTGATTCACATAGAAAGGGTACAAAACCCTTGGCGTGTAACCCTTAGCATCCTTTGCGGGTGATTTTAGAACTGTCTACCACAGGACTAACAGTGTCACCGAACAGACCCTGAGGAGCAATCGGGGTGAAGGCCTTTTTCCCTATTTTTAATACCGGATAGGTTGAGCCACAGGTGACTCTCTGTTGCCACCAAAGCAGATGAAACCCTACATGGCTTGGAGGGCAAAGCAGGTTTCCTCCACGACAATGCCGCAGAAGGAGAGGGATAAAGGAGAGAGAGATACTCCCAAACAAAATACACACATACATATTATTTTGCAGGTGCCTTTTAAAGGCTTTGTGGCACAACTGTACGTCACATGACCTTGACATGTCTATTTTTTTGTGTGGCACCTAATAACTTCCATTGTATGGACATAAAACCACTTAGACACTTCTCAAAATATCTTCTTTTGTGTTCCACAGAAGATAAAAAGCATTACAGGTTTGGATTAACATATGGGTAAGTAAATTTGGGGTGAACTATTTGGGTGAATAGTGCATCAGAATGAGGTGAAATGTCCAGTGCTGGGTTTGATCCTATTTATCAGAGATCAATTAGATGGTATACAGTCATCTCAGTATGATAGGTGGTTGGAGGAATGGGCTTAGTTACATCGGCCAAATAGGAAAGTTGTTTCAGAGACAAAGAAAGTTATTACTATTATGTTGATGAAAGATTACGAAGGCAACCTCTTAAATATTTGGAATTGCTATGAATTTCACACAATATGGCAAAAAAATAAAAATAAAAAAAAGGTTTTATACTTTTATATAATGGTTAAAAAAAATAATAATAATTTTGGAAGTGCATGTATTGCTGAAAGTGTTTTTGACATTTAATAAACTCTAATGTCAATTGACTTATGCATTATACACTTTTGATTCAGTACAACTTTTGATGTTTAGATTATAATTTACTGAATCATGTCAATTGTGCAATTGATTTAAATGTTTGGGAAATGTATTAAATGTCTATGAACCATCTTATCATAATGTCAGAAATAAAGGAACAAGATGAAGTGCAAATGTGATGTTTCAAGAAAAATTCTCTGTTTTTATTAGGGTAGTAAATGGACAACTGCTCAGCAGACAGTCCTTCGCTGTTGTGTAAGATATACTTTCTGTTGTGTAAGATATACTGTGTGTATGATTGTATGAATACATATATATATATATATATATATATATATTTATGATGCATTTAAAGGAAATCAGCATTCTTTCATGGGAGATTCCTGAAACCCTCTACATTGGTTAAAGCCCCCAATGTCCTTACATCCTAGTTACATATGTACATTTATGTGGTTTATTGTGGAAATATTGTGGAAATCGCAAAGAGTTTGAACAGTCATAAAGGGACACTTCCTTTCAAGCAGTTTATTGAACCAAGTTACTAGGTCTTAGTTACCTATTATTCCTCTCTGTTTGAGTTCAGGATTTTTACAATGTGGTGCATGTCTACTAAATATTAGTCTCACGTAGCCAGACTCTGGCAATTAACTAAAAAAGTCTGGTCCACTTTAAAACATTATATTTTGTCCAAGAATTGCCAAATTAGATAGAAATGGATGACATCACACAACAGTCAGTCAGCAAAAGTCATTTTGCACACAAAACAAATAGTCAGTAAACAGATGCACAGTAAAATGTGCAGTCTAACCAAACCCTTACAGAGGTTTAACGCTTGACATCATTGTTAAAATACATGCAGAAGTATAAAGCTATAAAATTAACAGACAGTAGTTCAAATAATCTGGATTCTGAGTTTAGTAATTTTGACTTTTGATTGCAAACTTGGCAAATGTGAGCTCATTTTGTGATATTGTTGAGATCTCTTCTAAACTCCAATGGAGACATTTGTGAAATTGCTGGGTCTGTTTCTCCAAAGAAATATCTGAAACAGAAGATTTAAGTCATGGTTCTTTTCATAACAAAACAACTATGAAGGACCAGCACCTAAATACTGATCACCCGCACCTGCACTTCACTTATCATGAACTCACCAGATATAAGCAAACAGCACTTACTGTTCTGTCTTGTTTTACAAAAAGGACTACTTATCTGTTTTTATGCTCCAGGAATCTCTCCAGTGTTGTCACTCATCAATTTTCTCCCGTTCAAATTCTTCTTGCTTCCTGTGTCTTCCCCACTCACCAGTTACTCACCCAGATATCCAACTCGTTGTGTGTCACCATCTTGCCCACTTTCTCACCATTCCACAAGCGTCATCATCTGTAAGGACATATAATATCAGTTAATTTATCATCACTGATCTGGAGGACTGCAATGAATTCCTTCTGCAGTGGGCCCTCCAAATGCAGAAAATCCAGAAAAGGGCCACAGAAACCAACTGTCCAGTCCATCTTAGAGAAACCATTTAACTGTCATTACATGGTGGGTCCCATCCAACTTCGCATGGGCCTTCTGCACTGTGACACCATCCTTCTCCTGGTTGTGAACAATTCCACTGCTGATGTCATCCTTGGGTACTCTTGACTCATCCAACAGAATCTAAACATCTCTTGGAAGAATGGGAAAATCCTAAAGTGGGACAATTAGTAGGGGCAGTTGTGGTGTACTGGTTAAGGAGTTGGGCTTGTAGTCAGTAGATTGCTGGTTTGATTCCAGTGCCGGCAGGTAGCAACTGAAGTGCCCTTGAGCAAGGCACCTAACCCCTAATAGCTGCCCACTGCTCCGGGTGTGTGTGTATTCACGACTTGCAGTGTGTGTTCATTCCTTATGATGGATGGGTTAAATGCCATCCATGGGGTAACCATAATTGACAAAAACATGTCACTTTAATGGCTTCCTTGGCTGCTTCCCTTAACGTTCCTGGTCTCCTCAGATCCTTTCTGTAAAATTCCACCTCCATAGAAAGCCTGGCTGAACTACAATCCTTTGGACATTACAGCCTGATACACCCCCTTCAGCCGTGTATTCTGTGGTACTGTGCCATCAACCTTATCCCAGGTGAACCAGTGACATTGTGTCTTTGAGTTTGGAGCCTTCCTGTAGCTCAACTGGTAGAGCATTGCGTTAGCAATGCAAAGGTTGTGGGTTTGATCCCAGGGAATGCAAGTACTGATATATTAAAAAATGTATACGTTGAATTCACTGTAAGTCAAAGCGTCTGCCAAATGAATAAATGTAAATGGAAAAACTGTGCATCAACCTTCCACAGGACTTACCCCCTTTTGTGTGCATACTTGCTTAACAACCTCTGTTTTTCCTGTGGTCCGGGGAACCATTCAGTCAACTCTTTGTTCTGGTACAGAGACAGGGTCTGGGACGCAGCGCGCCACTATTTTCAGAGGACAGTGGAATGCCAGCGAATTCAAGCTGACACCTGGCAGAACAAAGCTCCATCCTACCAACCCAGGCAGAAGTTTTGGCTCTCCACTAGAGACATCAGGATGTACTTGCCCTGCAAGAAACTTAGTCCCAGAGACATTGGCTCCTTCACTATCATCCGCCAAAGTAACCCGTCTTCTATCACTGTCCACATTTTACTACTCAAACCTTATCACCTGCCTGTCTGTCTTTCCACCGAGCCTGGACCAGTTCCCTCCATTGATCCTGGGGGATGGAGCAGTCTACACCTTGAAGGAGATCCTGGACAGGAGGGCTAAGTTCCAGAGGACTGTTCCTGGGTCTTCAGAGATGACATCCTAGGTCACACCCTGCTCACTGATTTCCACAATTCCTACCCAGATCGTCACACACCCAGCCGAAAGAGAGGTTGACCAGCGCAACATCACTGTCCCTGGCCCTGCAATTATTTATCACCTCATCAACTCACCAGATAAGCACGCACCAAGCCAGCACTCACTGACTGGTCACATTTTTTGAAAAGGACTACTTACCTGTGTTCCCATGCTCCAATGTTCTTAATGTTCAAGTTCAAGAAGCTTTATTGTCATTACAACTACATACAGCTGATGCCACACACAGTGCAATAAAACAACGTTTCTCCAGGACCATAATGCTACACAAAACAACAAAGAGCCACATAAGACAGCAAGAGCTACATTGAAAATAAAGAGCTACATAACACAACAAAAGACTAACACAAGCTACATACAAGTGCACCAACGACAGAACCATATAACAATACTATACGCCAAAGGACTGATACATAAAATATAGCGCCGACTAAGGTGCAGTTAATGACATTGTGCAAGAGAAAGGTACAGTATGATAGCTATAAACAATGTATAGATAAAGTGGCTGTGCATTTATAGAAGCGGCATAAAGTGACAGTGCATACCTGTATTGTCGGTAAACATTAGCAGCAGAAGATAAACAGTAATAGATAAAGTGGCTGTGCATTTATAGAAGTGGCATAAAGTGACAGTGCATACCTGTATTGTCGGTAAACATTAGCAGCAGAAGTTGGTGTAAACATTTAGCAGCGGAAGGTAATATAACCGTGTGTATTTGTATAATGAACATAGTCTGTGTGTGTGAGAATTGAGTTCAGTTATTGTTAAGAAACCTGATGGCTTGTGGATAGAAGCTGTTTGACAGTCTGGTAGTGTGGGCCCGAATACCTTTTTCCGGATGAAAAAAAGTCCTGTAAAATTTCACTACCATTTTAATACTGTAAAAATGTCAATACCACTATGTTTGGCAAGCTAGCCAAACATAGTACTACAAAAATGACATGCTAAATACACAAAGAGGAACTCTTAGTGCATATCTGTTGCTTTTTACCTATTAACACACTTGATTTCACTGATACAAAATAAATGACAACATGACATCTTGTTTTAGACATACTTTACTTTGTTGCTGCACTACATTCAGTTGCTTAAAAATATAGTTTGCTAGACCATCCGTTTGTCAAGCAAACATTCCAGGCACAGAAAGAAATAATGTGGTGGACTAAACGGTTTAGTTTTCATGTCTAATCAAGGCTGTTTCTTATCTGCAAGGCTGCTCTTATTCTTTATCTAAATTTAGGCTGCTGAGTGCACTTTCTAGGCCACATAAGGCATTATACGTGGTGCTTACGAGAGGACTGTTCCAGTTATGCTGTCTTCTAATATGCCTCATTTTTTAATAAAAGACAGTGTTGCATCCCTAGCAGATAGATAGGGCAATCCCAGAATGCATTGTGATAAGGACAATAAAAAAATTATTAAACATTCATATTTACATACATTTACATATAGCTTAGTACCACGCTAACAGCAAAGTAAGTCATTGGATTCAACTGTGAACGGTGAGTGTTGAGTCTGTCACACTGTGCGTGGTGACCAATAGGGGTTTTTTGCTATCCAAATCAGACACACATGCGGTTCCATGATGGTATGGATGCTGCCACAGGAAAAAAGCAACTGATTCCATCTGGTAAAAACTGTCAGTGTCATATTCTTTTATTGCAACATCCAACATAGACTTGATTCAAATAATGTGGATTTTGAGTAGAAATGTCACGGCTGGGTGGAGCACAATCACACTATTACTTAAGTCACAGCAGTGTTGTTTTTTCAATAGACTGTGAATCACTGTGTAGCTGAGTTTGATAATACAGGTCAAATTGTGATGGTGGCAAGATTGGTTCCTGAGGAAATGTAAAATCAGGAGGCAGATTTCTATTCTATATTGCTTAATTGCAATTGTCTAAATTGTCTAAAGTATCACAAAACAATAAAAAAAACGTGGACGTGGAGACATCCAACCTCAAGTCAAAGTAACAAAACAATACACAAACACAATATATTATGCACGCAAACCAAGATTTATAAATTAAGCCATCTCAGAAATCTGAGGGTTGAAAAAGAATGTTTAAATGAGGACTACGTCATCTTGTGATAGCCCTGGAGTTTTTCTTTTCTACTGACTTGGATATTGGTTATGAGTTTCCTCTGAATCACTGTCCCTGAAGTAAAGGGTTTCCTGAGCATCCTGCTCGCACCACCCACTCAAGTGGACAATGTCTACCCCCTCCACTATCTTTCCTAAACAGCTTGCTGGGTAATCCTGAGCAACTATTCACAAAGGGCTTTGCCTGTGAGATAACAAAGCTGCCCTAAATGTTTGCCCATGTATTACAATCCAGGAAGAGGTGTGATAGGAGGGGTGTTTTAAAGCATGTGTCAGTCCACACAGGGTACAATGTTTTGTGTTGCTTTAGTACCATCATTTCTGTTCTTAGCTAAGCGGAAATCTGGTTATTTTAAGAGACTTCAATACAAATTAATAAGCAGATTTCCAGTTTAGATAATAGACGATTTCCATCATACTATTGTATATGACTACAGCTACCGCCTAAATTTTAAGGTTAACTACACATTTAGGTATATTAGCATGTTCTTACTACAGAGTAAGGTTTAGGATTGTGGTCTGATTTAAGGTTAGTTGCATGTAATTAAACAATTTACTATTATAACTATAGTAAATAACAGCACAAACATTTTACCCCTAAAACCAATAATTCCAAAAACTCCAGTGGGTTAAAGGACATCCACCCCAAAATGAAAATTTCCTGATAATTTACTCACCCCATGTCATCCAAAATGTTTATGTTTTCTTTCTTCAGGCAAAATAAATTAAGGTTCTATATTGATAAAAGATGTATATTGATAAAACTAATTAGGGACAATAAGAATATAGTTGGTTTATGAACAAAGAGTTAACTGAGTTGATGGTAACTACAACACATTTGGATCATTTGAATAAATAGATGTGTATTAGAAATCCCTGTCATTGCATGTGAGATCTATTGAGAGTGCCTACTTAAACAGTATGCACTTCTGACACTATGCGACATTTAGTCAATTAGCATGATAGATGTTAGGTATCATATTAACAGATTTCGTTCCATCTTACATGGAGATGGCATTTAGAAAGAGATAAAGTTTTATAGAACAGGGGTATAAGGGGATTTGCAATAACACCATTAAAATCTGAACACTGCATAATGAAAGAAAATGGGAGACAAGGAAATAGGGAAATAGTAGAGTCTTTAGGGCTACAATTAGATCATAATGCTCATAACAATTTTAACAATTTACAAAACCTTAAGCCAAGTTAAAAGTCAGCAGTCATCTCCCAGTAAGCAAGCAAAGAGAAACCAGGCTCAACCATAAGGTCCAGTTCTCCTCTGGCACATTAAAGCTGCAATTCATATTTTTCTTGGATATAAACAAAGAGCTAATAATACTGACTTATAATTTTATATTGATTTAAAAACTGTCTGGTCTAATTTTGTGACAAATGTCAGGCACTAAAGAATGTTATCAACAGTGATGGCGAAAGAAGCGTAATGTTACTAATTGCAGCCATAACATCACACTGCAGTAACTAGGTAGGGAACTAAAATGTAGAGCCTAACCAGGATGGAGGTAGGTAAGTATAATAATAAGGTTAGGTTAGGGTTAGGTCCATCATATTCCCACTGATCTGTCTTGGGGGCTGACCCATCCTGTCTCCCCACCATCAGGTATGGATGAAGTCCGGATCATGCTGACTACAGAACCTTGGAAAAATGAAAGACAGTGTTAATGTGGAGCCAGAACATCTATTCCTATAGGAAATGTCCCCAGTTCCGGTTTATCTAATTAATGCAGCCTAACAGTCCCTTAAAGGATTTGAGTAATAAATACATAAGATTATGTGTAGGCTACATACTCAGGAGCTAAACCATTCAGGGCCTTGTAAGTAACCAACAGAATTTTAAAGTTTATACAATGCTTGATAGGCAGCCTGTGCAGTGTTGAAAGAACTGGGCTAATATGTTCATACTTGTTTATTCTCATAAAAACTCAGTCTGCTGCATTTAAACCAGTTGGAGTTTGTGTACCATACCTGCAGGGCAGCCACCAAGTAAATCACTGCATTAATCAAGTCTCGATGTCATCAATGCATGAATTAACTTTTCAGTATTACACAAAGCATGTGAGCATGTGTCATAGTCTTGATATATTTATAATATGAGAAAATGAAAAAATGTGATTTTACAAATATTTGAAATGTGGTTTTCAAAGGACAAATTTCTCTTAATAATTGCTTCCAGAGGTAGCAGAGGCCTGAACACTGAGCCTTGCGTCTTTTCATACTGAAAAGTTGTGATCGATATGACACCTTTTCACTCACAGCAACAAACTGGAATCGGTCAGATAAATATGATTTAAATCATGACAGTTCCATTTATGCCAACATAATTTTCCGGCCTATTTAATAGAATGCTGTGGTCAATAGTGTCAAAAGCTGTGCTAAG
>JAZGTK010006209.1:0-12973 GCA_036877625.1 Ambastaia sidthimunki
TCACTTTCACTTACTGATATATTCCATCAGCCATTCAATGACTTTACTTAAAAAATAACAGTGTTGTGCCTAACAACAACTACCAGCAGTGACTCTAACAAAGCACAGCATCTAATACTTAATTAGAGATATCTTCAGTTCACATCACTTTATATTCCTTTCTCATTCATGCCCATTGTAACAGTATGAATTAGACTCTGCATTATTCTGTAAGTAATGCACAATAAGGGCCAAAGATTGAAGGAAATGGGTAAAAGTTTAGTCTGATGAGTTATAGAGCCATTGAGACATGACGCCAGGCATGTTTCTGCATGGGGAACAAAAATTGTGTACTTCCTTACACAGTTTCTTACTGAGAAACTGTATAACAGAGATTGTGAGTCTGAGCTCAGGAAGAGACAAACAGCGGTTTTTGATTGATGCAAAGAGATGAGATCTGCAGAGAGGGGATTGTGGGATGGCATGGCAAAACTCTGCGTTGGTCAGACAGAAGTCAGGATGATAAGATGGCCAGGTCAGCTACGGCACAAACAGCTGCCTCTGCTGATAGGTATTTGTAAGGAGGGCCTGGGAAGAGTAGATTGTACAGAGTTTGTCAATGAATGAACCCACTTCTCCTTCTTTCCTGAACTTTCTTCTCAGCTGACCGCCCTGCTGAACTACAAACATCCTACAGTGGTTTTGGATCTTACATGGCATTTGCTTATTGGTTTGGCTGAAAGACCAGCTAGATCAACTTAGGGGTTCAGTAAGAGATTCCTCAGAAACACTGTTTCGGCACACACAGAACAGACAAGCTAAGACCATAAATAAGTTTTGGCTCGTTTGGCTCATTTTTTTTAATTGGTTAATTTCATTTTATTTTTTTTATCAGCCAGGCAGAGGTGAAGCAATTGTTTCAGAACTGGGGATGACAAGGGCAGGACACAGAGAGAGAGCAGGAGCCATAATCTTTATAGAACTTCTCTATCGCCAAATATGTAAATTCGCATTGTGACAGCTCAGCAAATGACATTTTAAAAGAACTTCAGTGCAAAAAAATGTACACAAGGAACAAGGAAGTGTGTGAATACTAAATCCACAAATATAACAACTGTACAGGCAGAAGTTCTGTTATTTAAAACAAGAGATTCCATCAAACAGAGCATCAAATGTCATTCATTTCTTTTTCTTAAGAAATATGAAACAATCTTACAGTTCCTGTAATTCATCATCCTGGGCTTCTTTGGCTTTCTCGATCGGCTGAGATCATTCCTACATTTGATTCAAGTGATTTGAGCTGGTTAATTATTACAGAACTGAACATTGCATAATGAAGTAAGAAAGGGAAAACATATAGTGAAATCTTAAAGACTGTAGTTAGATCATTATATTAAAAGCAATGCAATGCAATATTAACAGATTAGAAAACCCAAAGCCAAGTTAAATGTCAGCAGTCTCCCGGTAAGCAAGTCAACGAAACTCCAATGACTTCCATGTGTTTTTTCCACATTTAAATGACTAAAATCTCAGACATTCTATGTGGTTCCAGACTTTATGACCCCCCCCAAAAAACTCCAACAAACAGTTCATGACAATGACAATGATCAGCTGCAGTGCATGTGGGGAAGGAGACACTGTCCTCATCTGAACCGATAGCTTTTAGTGGAATGAACCACTCCGACTGTTTAAGTTAAACAAGACAACTGCTGGGCAAAAGTGAACTGTAGTTATGAACCCTTTTTGGTTTGCCATAGTAACCTCAGCCCTTCTGCTACCCACAAGGTTTCACCAGCCACGCAACAATAAATGGTTCCAAAACACATGAAATAAAATTAATTGTAGTCACGGTAACAGCTGACATCATTGAGTGCATGATGCTCGCTCTCCTTTCTCGCTCTTTATTAGGCACGTATAATTAATGAAAGTGAGGCAGCAAAACATGCCGCAGCTTTATAGATTTTTGATGGTAAGCAGTTGGATTTATTATGTGATATATGTCCCTTGTTAAGTTAATCGCACTGGGGTAAATATGACGCATGAACTTTGATAACAAACTCTTAAATCAGTTTGCCAAATTCCACAAATCATTTAGTACAGCTGCTTTCTGTACACAGTGTGACCCAACTACAAATATCTAACCGTAACAACTGAAGAATAGTCTGCCCCAACTAGAATTAGAGTTTATGGCCAAAGCAACTGTTTGTGATACTGCCAAAAGTTTAGCTGAACTTGAAGTATTTTATAGACAATTCTTTTGCAAATGTAATAGTTTTAATAATTATCAAACAGCATGACAAATATCTACGACCACTAGACTGAATTTATGTATGTTCTGAATTGTTTTAAATTAATTTTGTTTTTAGTTTAAAAAAAACATTAATTTTATTAACAACCATTTTAATAACGGTAATGTAATGCTAAATAATAACCCAGTAAAAATAAACACATTTCTAAATGAAGGGTTAATGAAGAGAAATCCTTAGCAAGTCTCACTAATGAGAATGTAAGTCTACAAAACAGCTGTAAATCACTGATCCAAATTTTGGATTTAAACAGGTTAACTGCAGGGCCTCTGAATGAAAAACTACTTCTTTATATAACAGCACACATGCAGTCTTGAATCTGTCTGCGCAGCTATAAAAGTGTTTGTGTGCAGGCATTCAGTCACTCTGCAGACGCAGACATTCAACAATGTGAAGATACCAATTCTGAAGTGCTGTCAAGCAGCCGATACACGTTTACTGATAAATTACTATTATTACAATCCTTTAGCTCATAACAAACATTAAATACTGGTGTTTTAAATCACAGCATGGATAAGATCAGCTTATCGTGTTCTACACTGGTGGATCTCAACGTTTTGCTTTAAGATCCAGGTGTTACATCATCACATCACAAGTGTGTATTTTATCTGCATTTGGCATTTCTGTGTCTGACTCTATCCATCCATTTTTGAGTCAACTCAAAACACTAGCCTATATCACAATTTACACAAAATAACAAAAGAAGTGTTAGCATTAAATCTAAATTCATCTCATTTAAATACACAGGGTCCCGGTTGCAACACAAGCTAAATAACCACTTCATTGTGTTTGACCTGAAATGTATTGTTTTATTTCACTGAGCAGCAGTCTCAGCCCCTCTGCACCTGCCTACCAGCCTCACTCCAAGCTGTTCCACCCTTCTGCACCTGCCCCATCTGTCCTGGGTCCCAGCAGCCCCTCTGCCCCATTGTCCTGTATTAATAAGATATTGATCCATGGAGACATACTTTTTGAGCATCTGGCTCTGCCACTCTCTGACTCTCTCTCTCTCCTCCCATCTGGAATGGCCTGTATTGTTGTGTGGATTGAATAAAGCAGCAGTAATGGACATTCAGAGGCAGCTGAAGGCTGTGGGCAGGGGTGATGTTTGTGTTTTTTTTCCTCTGTTTTGACAGTCCTGGGCCCCTGAGAGAACAGGAAGTGCTGTTGAATGGTGTCAGTCATCAGAGCACTGAGGCCATGCCTATTTACCTGCCTGACGTGATGGATTACTTTGGTCCCGCATCTCACCCCTTCTGCACTGGAAAGCACAAATGTTAATATTTACCATCTGATATAAAAAAACAATCTCTGCACTTTTGCTTTGTTCTTTAAACATTGAAAGTTTTAAGCTTCTTTATACTTCCTTTTATGAAAGTGAATTTTTCAGAAGTACAGGACATTACTGATGGTTTGTTAGATTTAAAATAACTTTTTCAGGAAGGAGCTGGACAGAAGAAAATATATTACATTCACATGGGAAAGAATATGGATGTAGTATAATTTTCAGGATGCAATACCTCATTGGATATTTGTGAAAGTGACTTATTTGTCAGGCACGATAACCCACTTGACCTCTGCATTTAACCCATACCGGTGAGTAGTGAACATTATGAACACATTATGACAGTCAAAATTTGTTCAAGTAATGAATTGTCTAATTTTGTAAAAAAAAAAAAAAATCTAAAGAGCTAGTAGACAGACAAGCAGCTTCACACCATCACGTATAAGAAAGGCAGTCAGTGAACCCTGAATTCTAAACTTTGTCATCCATTAGAGGAACCAGATTTAACACAAAAATTTGGACAGTTGGCAAACAGCGGGATCAGAGCCCATCCCAGAAGAACTACTCGCACACTGATGCAGGCCAATGTCATACATGACACTCAATGGCTGGACTCACTGGAGAGATGCTCCACACAGATGCTGACCTCAAAAAACTGGACAAAAAGTTGCTTCCAGAAAACCTACTAGGACCACTGGAAAACTGACACACTAATGGCACATGTTTCTGGTCCCACTTCTCACATGTGTCAAATGAATCATGCAAAAACATCCATAACAGTAATTTCAGAAGTGAGTATTGAAAGACAAGCTGTTTTGGTGGTGGTGAAGACTCAGTCCACTCAGTATGACAGTTTATGGCCTAAAATAGTAAATTGATCTGAACTTAAAGTTAACTTAAAGAACTTAATAGCTGAACAGAAACAATCTATATGATTTGCTTTCTTCTGTGAAACAGAGCAAAATATTGGCCCTGCTTTTGTTCATACAATGAAAGTGAAGTGAATGGTGACCCGGGCTGTCAGTCACTCACATCATCTGTACTGCTCCAGAGGAAAGAATCACATGACACAATTTCCCTTTAACTGAACTCCAATCGAATCTCAAATTAGTCTAACGCAATGCTAAAGACACCAATTTATTTATGTGACAAACTAATCCAAACACCAACCTGGCACTTATTCCAGATGTACAATCAATAGAATTATTAAATAGTGTAAAGCAAAGTGACAACTCAGTCTCAAACCTCCAGTGTGTGACACCACCGGCTCTGTGAGGAAGATGCAGCGCATGAATCAACACGCTGGGAGGTGTTGTATGCTCCAAACAAATGAAATCCATTTCATGTAATCATTTCAAGCATTGAAGCATCATTACCATGAAGGCAGATTGATTCACTGTCATTTCCAAGACGCCAACGTTGTGAGAGAATAAAGTAACAGAAACGGACAGCTCATTAATTCCCTCGTGCTCTTACCCACGACCAGCATTTTTACATGCTGGAAATTTACAGCCTTGACAGGCTAACTGGGATCATTTCTAATTTGTATCATCCCAGATTTGTTTTTGCTTTGGCGTCATCTTTATTCTTAACTGACAGTGTCCTGAGTAATCTGGCAGGACCTTGGGCTGCTAATGAAAGATTTACTGGTGAAGAAGTGGATGTAAGGCTGGATGTTTATGATAATTCAGCCTGTTTTGTCTGCTCTGTAGTTTTCTCTTATTTCAATTTAGTATTCATGATACCACAAATTCTGAGTCACACGTGCCACAGGCGAATAAATCTCAGAGTCTGCCACAGATTTTAGCCTAAATAGGTGATTCATATTCTAATTTTTGAATCTTGTTTTATTGCTGCTCATTCAAATATTTCCAATAGTGTTATTTCATCACCAAGCCCTGCTGGATAATCTAGCTTTTTTTGTAGCTGGTTCCTCACTGGTCCAAGCAACTCATTGACTGGTTCAAAGTTAAGCTCGCCAGACTGTTTTTCTAGAACATAGCAGCTGTTCACATCTAGAAATAAGCTATTTTCTTTCAAAAATCAGCATGACCAGATTCACTTTGGACAAGTTATATATTATTTTATCTAATTTATTTAATACAATACTCTAATAGTCCCCATGGCAAAAAAAAAGGGTATTGCTAATAAGGGAACACTAAGGGGGTAGTGTAAAAAGTGTAGCACTAGAATGTGCTCACAAGAGCTCACATATGCTGTGTTAACTCTAAATAACAGCTTTATCATTGTAAAAACAACTTGTTTTGTCTGTCAGTCTGGCTGCTGCAGAGGGCCACGTCACTTTAACTGGTACTAAAGAACTGCCTTCAGCCTCTGTAGTAAAATTAACCGCAGATCACCGAGTCTTGCACTGTAGATCCCCCGTAGCCCTATAACCACATTTTCTCTACTCAGCACTGTTCCAAAACGGCTTGTTACCTTTGGTTGTCCTCCATTAGTTCTGCAGACATGCAGTACCAGTAAGCCTGAGGGGTTTGGCGACGTCCACTTGACATAAAGGATTTCTGAAGATCACAGTGCAGAGAGAATGTAGGCTGTAGCTACTGCTAATGTACTGTAGCATTCATGTGGGTCTTTCTGTGTGTGGACTCCATTTATATTTCTACATTTTATTTACAGCATAAAAAAAGCACTATAAATGTGCACAAACTAGCTAAAAAGCATGTTAAAGGGACAATTAATCTAAAAAACCACAGACTRAGAGCATCAGACATWAACAATRAAAGTGAATGGTGACTAAGAGCATCAGACATTAACAATGAAAGTGAATGGTGACTAAGAGCATCAGACATAAACAATGAAAGTGAATAGGGGCTGAGACTGTATTTATTCTGTCTAGCATCTCCTTTAATGTTCCACAGGAAAGCTAAAGTCATCCTTGTTTGAAATGACAATGAGTAAATGACAAGAGTCATTTAATTAAGATTAACTTTTAGTTTAAACTCTATAGTTTAATTTTTGGTAAACTGTCCTTCACAGATATTAGTTCCCCATTTAGGCGCTAATCAACTGAAAATAAATTAAAAAGTCTAACCAGAGAACTTATTTTTACAAGACTATGAACAGTATGTACAGTACAGTTTATACATGTACAGTATTTGAGCAATGTTAGGAGAAAGCAAATCAATTGTGAAATCTCCACATGCATTTATTTTTACATTTTCAATCTAATTCTACATTATAAATCCAATTCAGTATGGGTTTAGTAGATAGTTTCTTATAGTACTTATAGTATGTCAGCGTATAATTTAGCTTTCGTTCCACATTTAAATAAAAAGTAATAGGAATCAGGCACACTATAGTTTTCAACAGAAAGAAGCATTATTTTAGCAGTTCATCCTTTTACATCTCAACTCAAATTCAATCAGTTATTGCAGGTACTTGGCAATGTTTGAGCAAGCATACAGTTTGAATCATTTAGGCAAAATGTGATGTTCCCTAATCACAGGGGAACATCAGGGTAGCCTTTCTTCATCTGATCCCACCAGTCCCACCCAGTCTGGCAGTGAATCAAACCAGGCTCAATATTCTGTTTAATTCTCTTTTCCAGGTGTTTAGTGACAGCACAACACTAACGTTTGCATCATCTGTCCAGAGCAGGTAGAGTGGCAGCTTTCCATGCCTGGATTGCCCTTCATTATCTTAATTGGGCCCTTTTCAGGACCCTGTCTGTAAATCATGAAGTCAACACCTTACATGTCACAATACTCAGCAAAGGGCCTGAGATTCACAACCTGTTTGTAATACGATTACACTGGCAATGACTCCATCATTAGGACACAGCTAAAATGAAGGTGTGCATTAGCATAAGCTGTCATAGTGTTAAATGAGCCACTCGTGTAATATTTGTAGCTGCACCTCATTCACTGATGTGATACAGTAAGGATTTACTGTAAAATGATTTTTACAGTAAGGAGTTTGTATAGTCGTGAGTGTTGATGCCAGTAAGAGTTTGTCACTAAAAGCTTGTCAGCCACAGACAATTTATTAGACTTTGTTTACAAAAACACAATTAAAATGCAGAACTGCTAATGAAATGCTACATTTGTACTTAATGAACCAGCATTACATTTCACAGCAAATTATATACAAATTATTTCCACAAATGCTCCTGCACACGGAAATATCTCTCCCAAACGTCCCAGAGTTTTTCTTTTTTTAACAATATGCTTGTTTGTTTTTCTTATACGCTTGACTGTATTTGGGATGGACAAAATCTCTTCACAAATAAAGTAAATCATGTCACAAACTCACAAATGTGTTCTCCTCACATATCAGGCAAACCATGATGCCCTTCAACTTCATCAATTCACTTTTAAATACAGACCTCACTTCTTCCCAGTCCACACATTCAACAGGAGCACAGCTGACACCATAGACAAAAACAATTCCTTTGTTCCTCAAACATCAGAGGAAACCATCCGTTCTATTCAGAGAAGGCAGACCTCCTCATTTCTAGTATCTCTCCTACCAAATGCTGCTTTCCACAGGAACGCTTCTCACCAGGGGATAAACCTATTGTTGTTTAAGTTGATGGTTTCCAGTCAACTGACTGCAGCTCAAGTGGCCATGCTTACAGAAGATTGCTTTTCTTGAAGTCCAAGTTCTTGACTTGTCTAACTGGAAGGTGAACCATTTTTTCCTTTACAATTTAATGTATATTCTACAATGTAATGTAGAACCTCTATGTTACAGTTGTAACCCTCAGTTCCTAAAGAAGGGAACAGAGACGTTACGTTGAAGACCCTGCTTCTCGCTTGGGAAAACCTTTATTTATTTTTACCAGCATTACATACTAGGACAACCAATCATCTGTTTTACTGTCGAATGTTACAATTAGAGTAGAATTTTGCTTCCATTGATTTGGGCCCTGCTGTTGGATTTGTGATGTTGAGAGCGGTTTGCATCTCATTAATCTCATTACATTTTCTGGTACAATTTTTTCCCTCTTCTGCAATCTCTCATTTCAATTGACATTACGGTTATAATTCCAGCTCATTAAGAAGCGTCTTCCTGCCTTCTGTCCTCACACAATGCTGGATTCTGTGTTTGGGTTTGAGGGTCTTTCTGCCCCTCAATGAGTGTATGTTTTAAACATGACTGTCTAGTCGTTCCATCCTCATTCATAACTCAAGGCTGTAATGTGTAGTGCTGAACTGAAGTGCTTATTAACTAAATTAATGAGGTAAAGGGCGCAAGGAGGTCATTATTTAGGACTCATTAAAAATGAATGTTACTTAATTGTTCTTCTTAATATTATTGCCACACACAAACTGTAACAGAATTTAAAATGTACAGATGCTGGGTCCTTACTCTGCTAAGTGGATGTGACTTGTTTTGCATGCTGTTTATAAATCATAATGCTTTAGTAATAATTTAAATAAAGAGGGACTGCAGCTTTTTTCCTGAAGAATCCTGATTTTTTTCTTTATCATGTCAAGTGGACTGAAACAAGTCCAGTAAATAACAAAGCTAACAAACATCTTGTTGCTGCTTTGATAAAGGCGCTTGTTCTTTAGAAGGTTTCCTGCGTGTGTGCGCTGTGGATTCCCCTCATCTTTGTGTGCCGGGCATCTATCACAGGCCCCAGCACAGCTGGTAAAATGTAAAGAATTGTGAAGAATTTGAATCATATCGTCAGAGCCTCACGTTTGTACAGCAGAAACAGGGGAGTGTACTAAAGAAAGAACAAATGAGACAGGATAAAGAAAGGCCAAACCAGTGCAGAATTATTCAAGCAGAAATGGCACCTGGCCTTTGGGAAATCAAGGCTGCCTTCAGCTGGATTACTCCTGCCACAATACGGACACAGTCTTGTTTGATGTTCCCCTCCCATCTGTCTTGTATGTAGTCTTTTATCTCGCTCTGAAGTAATATAGTCTTCACTGCAATTCAGTAATGGCCCAGCAGAGCCTGTCAGCCCGGGTTTACTGGTTATCTCACAGCGAAGGCCCTCCAGTGTTGTAGAAGGTGTGTGCGCTGGCGTGTGTCGCACTGTATGTTTAAGTGTTTGTGTGTTGGTTTATCTTCTGTGATCTAAATGAGAACTCAGTACGAGTGACAAGCATACCGGCGCGCTGGTACTCCTCAAAGTCACATGGACGTTTTAAAGCAAACTTGTCTCCTAATTCGATGAGAAAGGAAGATAAACTCCAAGCTGACCCTAAAAATCAGAACTGACGTATCTTTGCAAATGCTGGCAATTTGGTTACTGACTGACAGCTGTGTTACTCTGTGAACCTCACTAAACTATTTAAATAGGGCTGTCTCTCTCTCACAGAAGATGATGCAATGACAGAGATGCTGAAAAAGCGTCTGCCAAATAAATAAATGTAAATGTACATATTTCTCCTAAAAGTCCTGCAAGTAGACATTTACATAGAAAACAACACAACTCTAGTTCACAGTAAGAATGAAGTGCACTACAACTACTGTAAATGAATTTAATCAGATCATTTGCTTCATACTGAAAGGATATTTAGTGGTGCTTCTGGAGCAAAGCATCACTATTACTTTCTTGCACTTCTTTTTCTGGACAAAACTTTGGCACGTGACATGTCCTGCACTGTTTGTCGTAGACACATAAATGAGGGTCAGATCAACGGCTTATTGAGGTGAGGTGTGCTATGACTTTTATAAATGATTGGTTGTAAGATGTTTTTCAAGCGTACGCTTTTGAAAAAATTCCATAGTCTTAATTGGGCTACATTGAGTTTTGTAACGTCATAGCTCCGCATCATAAAGTTGTAGAGACTTGGAGCTGGGCTCATATCCTTTGGCTTAGCAAGTAGCAACAAATGGTGACATTTCAACTTCATAGCCATGCCCTAGCAACCAGTTACAGTACTCTAGCAACAACCCCATTGACTTCCATTGAAAAAGGTGAAAGGCATTAGAACACTGTATAGACAAGTGGGTGGCCTCTTTTAACTCACACTGGCAATAGTCTTTAATTATCACCATGGCAACTGTCCAGCCATTCCTAGCAACCATTTAGAGCACCCCAGCAACCAACATAAATTAGCTATATCTCAGCACCAGAACATCATAGAGACATGGGAGTCGTTTGATTCACACACATCCGTCTTTTGGTTTTACCCCATTGACTGTCTATCTACACCCTAGCAACCATTTACTGTACCCTAGCAACCATGTAATAAAATCAATAATGATATCAACAGATTAAGTTCTGATAGAGAGAACCTTGTTTCTAAAACAGCCATTTATGTATAAAATATGAAAATAGTATGCAAAAATGTGCTATAAGGCGGTGATCATAGAGTCTGTAAGTCTTATAAAGAGAGAGAGACAGAGCTCGTGTTCACTCGTGTTAATTATGAAATTACACACTGAAAGAAATGTTACTCATTAAATTTGTTGATCTGTGTGGTTTAATTCATATATGATTATTAGCACGAAGAATGTGTGCAATATCCACAATACCGCACTAAATTTCAGGCCCTGTCAAGTAGGAAAATAAGGTAAAGTGAGGTCAACCTCAAAATTGCTGGGCTCTGTCATGGTAGCAACTACATGCTTTATGCCTTAATTTGGTCCCCAGTAATCCAGTCCATTAGATAAATGCCTCATGCTGGATGCTTTAAGGAATAAAGGTTTAAGTTAAGCTTAATCAAAGTATAATGTTCATTAAGACAAATTGAAACTTGTCTCTTAAAAAGGTCATAGTCACAGTGAGGTATTTACAATGTAAAGTAAGTGCTGCCGGTCCAAAAAACATACACATTGTGTAACAATTATAGCCACATTATACATGTAAACATGACTTTATTGTCTGCTGTTTGCTCAGCGCTTCCTCCTCAATGGCCACAGCAGTTTCTCCTTATCTATGTTTCTCGAATTTTGATGCAATAAAAAAACAATCTTTGTGACGCCACGGCAGGAACAGAATCAGTCAAAACACCTTTGACATCATCAACTGAGCCATTTGTTTAAATTAAAACCTTTCATTTGTAAAGACACACAAGCAAAAGACATTCTTCCTCATATTTTGATCTATGAACGAATAAAACAACACTGCCACAGTGATGTAGAAATATGAATGAATATGGGTCCCAAAACTGAATATTTTGGCTCAAAGTGGATGAAAAAAGATACTTTTCAGAGAAATGATTGCTGCTTCCTAGGGCCCTGACATATTAATAATGACAAATTACAAACAAATGATGTCAAATGAAAAGACATTAGGGTAAATCAACATGCAGAAGTAAAACAAGATTTCATGCAGCCGCCTCCGTGTGCATTAGTTTAATCATTCATATTTATGAACCTTCTTAATGTTTTTAGTGCACACAATGTTCTTTTAAATGTAATTCAATTTCATACTTAATTCAACACTATATTACTGACCTGATGTGAATCAGAATCCAAAAGCAGTTATCAAACAATGATGGTTTCATTCTGAATAACTGATACTCTGATAGTTTCTCTCTGTCAGTATTTCATTGACATTTAAAACAGAAGTTCTACAAATCCACTTAGCTATTTCATACCAGTTCTTAATTTTCTTTTATATCACAAGGTGCATCTTTGAAAATAAACTAAATGAAAGGAAATGCTGATTAAACCTGATGGTTTGGGTCAAACAATGTGTCTGCACTTTATTGAGAATAAATGTTCTTACTCATACTGAAAACACCAAATGTGACTGAAGAGCTACATGCTTTACAAACCCTATGTATACATTAAGAAAGGAAGAAAGATGGCAGAGGTGTAAAAGGGTACAGCCTCAGACAGATTTAATAAAACTGTTTTGAAAAACAAGTTATAAAATAATAAGTAGAACTCAGGATAAAACTGTTTTGCAATATATATGACACAAGTGAGTGCATCTGCCAGTTGGCCAGAACCCGTTATTTGAAAATAATCAAAGATTTCTTTCATCTCTCTCTGTGTACTTGATGTTCTTTATAATCATCATGACAAACAGTATTCCAGTGAGTACATACTGTAAGAATCCATCTAAACATCCATCAAAACATCTATTAACTTCTGCATCCTTTCATAAGTTGCGATTAATTCCTAATGGCACCTACAACCTCATTTTCTCCTTGCAGTCTGATTTTCATCTGTGCAGCAGTTGTTCTCAACACCTCACAGTTCTCTCAGTAATGACACCATGAGGCCGAGCTGTCTGTGTGTGCTGAAAACTTCACTCTGTCCTTCCTCTCTGCTCATGTGACACTTTGACAGATGGACAGATCTGAGGTATTTTGGGGACCTCATCCTTGATGTAGGTGGCAAAATGAAAAACATTTATCATTGTAGTGGTGGTTTTGTGCATGCACACACTTGTCATGTGTCAGTAGTTCACTTCATGTGAGGGAAAGAGTTTGTGCGTGTCTGAGTGTGTGTGTGTGTGTGT
>JAZGTK010006210.1:1211-21152 GCA_036877625.1 Ambastaia sidthimunki
AGAAACTGTTTTGTATGGTTTTTGTATTTTGTTGTAATACCTCACATGGTGACAAATATATATTTTTACCTGCTACAGCTGTTTCTGAACACTGGTACATCTGCTTTGCTCTCTCCTCTCGACTTCGTTGGAAGGATGTCACGCTTCCCTCTCTGTATGTGGCAAAGTCCTCCAAGCTACGCCTCCTGCTGTGGATGCTGGACTCATTGTCCCTTAAGTGCTGCCCCTTAAACGAGTCCAGCACCTGGTCCTGGCTGGCTCGCAGGCGCTCATGTGGCTGTCTAGTGCAGATGTTCAGGAAGTTGTTGAGTGTCTCTCGTCTAGTGCGTTTGCAATGCTGAGAGTCAGATAAGGATAATGATGAGAGAGTGTCTACTTCAAAGTAGTTCCTGGAAACTTTCAGCGAAGCGTCTGTGCTTTGCTTGCCTCTTTGTTTGTCCTTTAGTTTGGACAGAGAGTTTTTCTCCAGTCTCTGGTTTAATAGGCTGAGGAAGGCAGGGCTCTGGGTTCCACTGAAAAGTCCACCAAGGTCTTCTCCCTGTGAGATGTACTGATCGTCCTTATGTTTTTGCTTGTACTTGTGTTTGTGAAGACAGACACTTGCCAAGCAGCTGTTCGGAGGGTAATGAGAGTCACCCATCCTAGATGAAGGCCTCTCATGTGGCAAACTCTTTGCCCTATGCCTGCTGTTAGCAACAAGTCCAGAGGACGTGCCAGGGTGGAACTTTGGTGGAGGGACTGGTGGTCTCATGAGAGGAGAGCCTGGTCCAAGTGCATGAGATAAGTATAAGGGTGAAGGGTACTGACCATAATAGCCCACGTTTATCATACTAGTGGTGAGAGGCATGGACGTGTAAGGCATTGTGTATGGTGCATAGAAATTGCCACCAGGCAGAGGGCAGCCAAATCCTTGAATAAAAGGCATCTTAGATATTGGCTCATTTGATTTGGCCGGCCTACCACGCCTCCTCTTTGACTTTTCAGAGCTCTTGCGAAGATAGTGCACAGGGTCATAGGGATAGTATGGCATGGGATAGTGGTCAAAGTTGAGACGGAAGATGCTGGGATATGAATTTTCATGGTAGAATTTATAGCTGCGATGGGAAATCCTGAAGACCTGGAATTTGCCAACCAGCTCCTCAAGGTCAGTCATAAATTGCAGGTCATCTCGGCTCTGGGGGGCCTTACGTTTTCTCCGATGCTTCTGTTTCTTCAGACTCTCTTGAGCAAAGAAATTTTCCACAGTGACCACAGTGGCATGCTTCTGGTGGTGTCCTTTCGCTGCTTTGCTCTTGGCATCTACAACAGCAGCCTCTGTGGTATCAAAACTGCAAAGATCAAAAGAGTATCTCCTGCGTGATGCTGGGCATTTCTCAGCCTGGTCTGATGTGCTGTTGTTGTCAGTGCCAATTCCACTATCACTGGGGATTGTCTCTTCACTGTGGGACTCACTAACTGGAGACAGGGTGACCTCTTTGACAGAAGCCACTTCAGACAGGTGAGATGGTGAGTTGGCCATTAGTCTTGGGGGAGAAAGCTTCCAGTTGGTACTGAGCAAGCCCTTATGGGTTTTTGTGTGCAATGCACTGATAGGCTGTAGATTTGGCATTGTCTTCAGGTCATACTGGCTGGTATTTGTGGTGGTGGGGTGAGCCATACCACCTGCTGTAGAGTGAGCAGAGAGAGAATGCAGGACCCTGGGAGAAGGCATTCTGGTTGCAGACAATGTATTTGAAGGCACAAGAGGATAATCAAATGGACTGGAAATAGGCAACGAGTGCTTATCACTGGCTTTGTGCTCATTTTGCTGGGCTTGCAGATCAACTTTGGGTTTCCTTCCCCGCTTTTTGCCTATGTAAATAGTGCCACGCTTACTTACGTTGATTTGCTTGCCAAAACGGGTTTCGATTGTCGATGCCACAGTTGACATGGCATTGGAAACCGGAACGTTGGATCTCAAGGCAAGATTGCCAGTGCTTGAAGTAGACAAAAGCTCATTCAAAATGCTCTGCATCTTTACCAGTTTCATTCTTTTAGCTGCCCTCTTTTTAAGGACACCTTCTTGACCTGATTTTTGGAGTTTCACATGCTGTGATGGAGGAGCTTTGTTTAAGGCCAACTGCACCAGTTTTGACATATGTGTCCTCCGTCTCTTCAACGTGCTTGATGAATCTTGGGCAATAGGGCTAACGGGGCTTGTTGCTGTGCCTTCGTGAATTGTCTCCACAGTGAGCAAAGGTTGCTTTTTGGGCCGACCACGTTTCTTCTTTACTGGAGTAATGACTGTCAAACTGTTTGTGTTTGTGTAGAGTGGGCTGGATGGGGTAATAGGAAAGGCAGAGGGTGGCTCTTCAATGGACAGAGATTGTTGCACTTCTGTGCAAAGAGCAGAGTTCTGGGACTTTAAATAGGACCACCTGTCCTTGGCCTTTGATTGCCTACTCTCTGTTTGCTTGTCAGGATCAATCATCAATTTTGGTCTCCCAGCTGGGTTTTTCCTCTGTCTATTCTGAAACATCTCTACATCATTAGTCACTGTCCCAGCGCTGCCTTCTGTCTCTTGTAAATTCACACCAAATTGTTTTGGTGCACTGAATTCTATTTTCTTTATCATTTTAGGTCTTGTGCTACCTTGGTCAGCTTTATCAGTCATTTCAACTTGCTGTGTAGTTTGAGCAACATCTAATGTGTTGTTATCTTCAGTTACTCGTCTAATTTTTCTCTTTCTACTCCTAAATTCATCTGTTTGATGAATGCCACCAACTGATATTATCTTACACTTATCATCTGTCCAGTTGCTTGACTTCTCAGGATCCTCTGTCAGAAAATCTTTATCAGTGTTGTATGATTTCTCCTTAGCACCATCTTGACTTTCATTATGCCTGTCCATCTTTTTGGTCCACAGAACATCTAAATTATGGGTGGCCAGGGGCCTTGTTGAGTCTCTCCTTCCGTATTTCCGCTTGATGTTCCCAAACACTTGCTCAGTGACCTCTTGCAAACCTTTGTCTTTGTTAAAGGAAGACTGCATCAACAGACTTGAGTCTGTTGGTGGGCCCATTGTTACATTAGTTGGAGAAGATGCTAGCGGGTCAACGCTGAGGGGACATAAGGCAGGGGCAAAGATACTTCCAGAAGAACCCTCTGGAGCCTTTTTAACTTGCACTTTTGAAAATGGGGTGTTGGGCTCTGATGTAGAAGTCTTATTGCATGCTGATTCTCTTTTTGATTCCAGTTCTGTCGTATGTTGTTCCTGGGAGGCTATTTCTCCAACAGTATCCAATGGCTTTGTCCAGTCAGGGTGGTGAATGTCGTTGCTTTTAGTCTCATGCTTTGGTTTTGCACTCTCCCTACCCATCATCACACTGTCAATTTTATCCACAAGTTTATAGGGCCTCTCGTAGGTCTGAAAATAAAAGAGAAAAGAAACGATTTAGAAAGGGAACCAAAGTTACACAATGCCCAGATCATACCTGAAAAACCTCAAGATTTGGAGAATAAATCTACACATCCTCTTACACTAGACAGTTTGACAGAAAAACATTCACACCCCATAAAATAACTACAACTAGGAACCTACATGCTCTTACCAACAATACTGTTTTGCTGCCAAGTTCTCAGCTAGTGGGCCACACCTACAGAAAAAGCATATAATATTGTGTACCATTGTAAAAGCCTTTGAGACTTGTGGTTTGGTCTGTTAAAAAATAGCGTATTGCAAGATCAGCACTTGATACTAGGATATGTTCTGTAAAGCCATCCTGTTTTCAAAGCCAACAGCTACAGGCGGTAATGAAGTTTAACCACAGTTTTGTTTTTTAGCAGGTCAACTTCCATTTTAGAGCTCTGCAGCTGAGGCTAAGACAGTCTATGCTGTGGTTTCATATAAGTTTACTGGGGTCCCAGTGTTTTCAACAGACTCACATCTGACTTTCAAAAGACCTAATATACAATGCACCTTCAGAAGAGACAACTTGCAAATATATAACGGATGTACAAAATATAAACAAAATAGAGAATAATCATACATGCAGTCTTTGTTCTTTTAATGTGCTTTAAATAATGAGGCAGGAATAAGTTGGCATTGAATCATCTGATTACATCAGCTGAGAATAATTTGATCTCCTGGAGTCTGGTTGGTTTAGGTCAGAGCATAGCAAATTTCTGACAAACCAAAGTACTGTGTGGTAAAACCAAAACTTCTATGAGTTTATGTAAGTGCCTCTACACTTACATAACTATACAGAGTATGATAAAAGCATCTCACGCTTCTTGTAACAACTCACACCTTACAACAGTAACATGCCTACCTCTCACATTTTAAAATCATTTCTTTGTTCCTCTTATCGTCAGTCACTGACAGTAACTCAAAGGCACCTCCTGAAGGAACTCAGGCAGGACTTTTATCTGCTGTGTACAGCCCTCACCTAAAATATCCCAGCACTGCTCATGTGTGTGTGTGTGTGTTCAGGAGTCATTCCTCAGCCTAATCCTCTCCAATATCATTCAATCAGTAGTTTTTAATTAAAGGGAAGCGGACATTAATGAGGGATCACTCCTGTGCCAAGCTTGTCCTTTCTATTTTCCTCATCTGTGAGAAACTGCATCACCTTTCAGATTCCTAATCCTGTAATCCTATAAAGAATGTGTGGTCTCCCCCAGCCCACAGGATACAGTCTCTGCTGCTGAGTGCCAAGTCTCCCAGCCACTATTTAATTTGCCTAAATGGTATTATATTCCCCCCTCCCATCTCCAAAACAATATAAGGCGTAACCTCAGCACAGAGGAGTCAATGCAAACTCACTGTGAAACTCAATTTCTGTCTAGGAAAACTACAGCGAACTGCTTTCATTTCATTTTTGTGCTTTTGTCATTTTCTCTTTAATGATTTTTAACCAAAGTTTTAAAAGTCATGAGCAAAATAGTCATTTTTCATATCACTGGACCGGCAGGTGTTGAAACTCAGGTGTTGCTGTGCATCTCAAGTTTCATGTCAATACACCTAAACATGTCCAAGATACAACCTCATCTATTTTTATGTGCTCACAGATTTTTACATGCTCAGTATACGAGAATAGACATGAGCTAAAAGATCAGAAGAACAACTGTGTTTCTATGACATACAAATCAAAAGGTATGAGCATAAACATGAGTGAAATTTTCAGGGTTTGAGGTAGAGACTCCAAATTTGTTATGGACACACATCAGACTGTGGAGACACATCAGATCTTTATACCATTCCATTCTATGGGCTGCCATAGACTTCCATGGCAGAAAAATACAGATAAAAAACGGATAACAGTCATGTAAAATCATGGTGTCCAGGTTTTTGTTAACAGATTTTTTTGGTTTACATTTTGGTGTTTGAATGGGACTGAGAGGAATACATTTCTGTGGCAGGAGTCCTATTTTACAAATACGGCATTGCTTGGTGTAAATACACAAAAACATACTGCATTAATGTGGCAGAGATAATAAAAATCTCTGCAGTTATAAATGACTTATGAGTCCTCTAATGAGCACTTCTTATCTGCTGTAAACAGAGAAGCAGTTCTGGCAGGGCCACTGGGCAGTCTGGTGTTATAGGCACCAAATCCTGGCAGACATCATTTCACTCAAATCCCAGAACTACAGGAGATGAGTCAGTCTCAAACCAGATAAACAGACAGCCGAGAGTCCTATGCATGATAATAAGCTGAGTTTGGCAACCTGATGGAGCCCTCCATATCCTGTTTTGACCCCTTGCATTTCTTGCTAGCTCTCATTGTTCTTTTCATTTTTCCCCCTCCATCATGTCATGGTACTTCATCAGCCAAAGACTTATTGGCCTCTTGTGTGTTTGGTAACCATGGGATACTTTGAGTCAGAGCCACCAAATATAGACAGAAATACAGCGAGCCAAACATACAACTTCGCCCGACTGATATCCAGCCAAACTCACTCTACCCTCTGCTAAATTCTGCCCATCGTGGTGTTTGACTGATAGATGAGCAGTCCAACAGTCTGATGCTGAATCAACATAGCTTGGCATGATGCTAAAGTTTGGACAATGACAAATGATGGGATAACATTCAAACAGCTTGAAAAAGCAGAGCTGTTACCACAAACGTAACCAGCACACTGCAAACGTAAAGGCCGTTTCTGTCCTTCTGATGTCTTCCCAAGCTTTTATAGATCGATTAACGTGGTGGCAGGTCAGCTTTGTTTTCTAGGCGAACGGCAGAGTTCTAGCCACAGGCTAATTGGTCAAATTACAGCCTCTGTAAGATCAGTAACACTTTCAGAACTGATCAGTGAAAGCCAGTGCTGACTTGTTAGACAGTCTGTGTGCTGTGGTGGCCGTGGGTAATGTGACACTGGGCTGACGACACACACACCGGGATAGAGTGTCGTTCACCTGATGTGGAAAATCCAGATCTGGTTACAGAGCTTAAAGCATCTTTAAATCATCCCAGCACAGACAAACTGCCCAATAGTTTGACACAAAGGATGAGTAAGAGGAAAAAGGGGCTTCTTCAGTCTTGTACACAGTAAATCAATGTGGAAATGTCCCTTGGCCTAAACTTTAAAGGAAAGATTTAAAGTCATGCATTTGACTGAAACATAAGCTTCTCTGCTATTATCCACAATGTTTGGAGTGCTCGATTATTGCCTTCATTATTGTACGAGCATCCAACTTTCAAATAACACCACAAATACCTCATATAATTTTCCAAAAAACCCGACATGTTAGATGCACAGGCAGACATTATCAGTTTACACAGGCTTTCCCTTGTTGTCTCCACACATAATTATGTTAATTCAAACAATCAGCCATTTATTACGCCTAAATATATCAAAGAGAACAGTGACATGCAAAATGTCTAATCGGTTCCTCACCTCGAAACAACAAAAATCCTACAGTAAAAAAAACCCATGTTACAGCTCATACATTGTGCCATACATGCCGTCAATAGATTTAGTATTAAACCAAGAAATTACAACTGTGACATCCCGTTAGTGGCTGACAAATGGCTTACGTTTAACTTAATTCTTAGTCACTTACACACATTAAAATTAGCATGAAAATTAGCTATTTCACACAGGAAACAATTAGCAGCCATTTCAATTTTGCAGTCTCTCAGTCTAATGCGTTTAATGATGAATTTGATTGGAGGAGAGGGTCAAGCGCAAACAAGCCCTTCTCTCATTGGTTACGCTGCCATACTCTCTCCTCTCTTAATTTGTCTTTTAATACTATTAGCCTTCGTAATCACCGCAATTGGCTTTAAAATTCCAGTCACGCTGTGTGTTTGTTAGCGTGGGGAATAATTAATTACGAGCGTTCCCGCCAGGCCCTCTGAACTCATTCTCCATGCTTGAACTGACTGATTAACAGACTGTAGGTAGCAACGGTGCTCTCAATCTGCCGTTAACACATTAAAGATAAACCGCGCTGGTGACTTCTGGATAATAAACGATTCTGAAAAGCGCACCTTCCCCGAGGGGGTGTGTGCGGTCGACACAACACCAACTCCATGACACTCGTCACAAAATGTGCAAGCTGAATGAATGTTGCAAGTTGTATCTTGAATAAGGGCCATGGGTATGATGGCTCTTCACCAGCATGGTTCTGAGGCCCATTAAAAACGCTAATGAAAACGTTAAGCCATGGCTCCAACAATGCATGTGGCAATAACAAAACAGCGCACACAGTTTGTACCAAAAGATGCTAAGTAAATATGTGAATGACTAATGAAACGCTTGCAACAGTTAAGCTAAATAAAGGATATTTGAACGTAGCAAATTCTGATGCCGCCCTGCCAACAACCTAAAATGCTCAGATTCTAGAAACATAAGTTGTTTAATGTTTGCTCTCCACTCCTATTCACTCACAACAGCAGCTGAAGTGATAAGACATCCATTGAGTTGTGCTTTACTAGCTTATGGCCAATGTGTGGAGAAGCACAGCCATTTATTAAAAGAAACCCAAAAATGAAAAATGTTTCATCCACCTTCATACGTCTCTTTTTGCTTCTGAGAAACACTAAAGAGTTTAAAACGAAACAAAACTGGCACCTATTGACTTCCACTGTATAGACACGAAACCACTAAGACATTTTTCAAAATACCTTCTTTTGTGCTCTGCAGATGACAAAAAGTCATACAGGTTTGGAATGACATGAGGATGAGTAATAATGTACACATTTTCATTTTTTGGTGAACTACCTTTTTCAGTAAAGGTCTAGCCCCTGCTAAAAAAAGACAAAAACTTAAAGCAGCCATAGCTGGTCTGCTGGTTATTTTAGATGGCTTTCTAAAACCGACTATACCAGGAAAATCACCTTAAACCAGTTTAAAACTAGCAAACCATCTCAGGGTGGTTCCAGCAGGATATTGTTTGACATCTATCATTGGCTGCCGGGAACAGGCTTGTTTTTCTACAGACTTCAGATTCATTGCTCCTGCTTGAATGCTACACAGAAATGCAGAACCGCTAATTGAAGTGTAAATATTTACAGAGAGGAAGGGGTTTGTAGCCCCTTCCTAAAAAATGAGAAACATGTTGAGGAGCACATCAGTGAAATGAAGTTTCCTTCACCCGCAGTAAAGGCTGCAGTCAGCAGGGGTCATGAGCAGAAGACATGTGTGACTGATATCTCCTCACAGTCCTGCTCCCTCTGCAATGTTCCTCCTCAACGTTCAGGAATAATTTCCACTTGTGACATAACAACGACGACTATTGTCTGGTGCTTCAGTTAAAGATCTTTACTAAAACGAGACAGATTAATGGCATCTAATAATACTTTGATACTTATAAGTCTGTGAAGACAAGAGAGCCTGAATTGATGTCAAACAGAATGTTTTAGTGCATCAGTGCACTGCATTTACCTGCACATGATCAACACTAATAGTGATTTTCTCCTGTAAGCACCACTAATACAAGCCTGATATTTGCACATAAGAATGAAACATTCCACAGCTTAACACATTGTGACTTTTACTATCACATACTTCACAGTCATGTAGTTGAGAGACACTATTCACTACATCCCATTATCCAGATAAAGAATTCCTCTATTTGGCATCTTTATTGTTTGTGGAATCCACAGCAGGAATGAGTGAATGGTGCAGAAGAGATCCGGGGGAAGACTAATGAAAACCATCACAAGCCTTTACTGTAACCTGACGTTTACCGTAAATGACTGTCTTAAGTTTATTTTGAATTGGCTTTCGCTTGTTGTCTGGTTTGGTAAAAGGTTCTTGATCAGCATAAACGGACACTCGCTGCTCTGCCTGATCAGATATAATCAGACCAAACATCATTAGAGCAAGAGATGGCAAGCTACCAACTCCCGCCATCCAGAAAGGCATACGTGGCAGAAAAACTCCTCAAACAAAGCATGACAAGTGTTCCTGCTGAAAACATTTATTTTTTTGCATGAGAAATTATTGCTAAATAAAATCTTGATGACAGATCACATGACACAAGTTTCATTCCTGCTGACCTCTTTAATCATTTAGGAGGTTTTAAACATTGGTTTTATAAACTGGCCTCTAAAATCTGGAAACAACGAGATAATTCTTTAAAGAAGAAAAAGAATAAACTATCAAATCTACAGAATAAAAGCACATCTGTTTGTTTCACACACACACACACACACACACACACACCCCTTCGAATAGTTCTTTGCCGTCTTCTATTTGGCAAGGTGCCTCTGGTGGCTTGAGTGTTTCATTTTTTCCTGTGTATAGGTCTGGGCAGATGTCCAGAAAGGGCCCGGCACAAAGAGGGCGAGCAAGAAAAAGAGAGAAAGAGAGAGAGACACATACTAAAGAGGGAAGGACAGAGAGAAGACCCCCCCAAACTCCTTTTCTTTCATAACTATTCCCTCCAAAAACTGCAGTGATTGATATGAGCCTCACACAGCCCCCTTGGCTTTGAAACAACACTACACCCCCATTCTGCCCCAGTTTACTGTGGCCCTGCCCTTGCACCACCACCCCCCCTCCCCTCCTGCAGTGGACCACCCTACCCTGTGGGAACAGTGCTTGGTCAAAGACGTCCCCCCCTCCTTCTCCTCGGCAGACCCCCTCGGGTTCCATTGAGAGCCGGGCAGCCCTCTCTGATGTGCCCTGCTTTGTGTGACAGTCTGACAGGTCCAGAGCAAACAAACAAAATGAATACTAACACCCCTTTGTGTTGCTTCCCAACAAGAGACACTTCAGGACTGGGGGGTGTGGTGGTAAGTGCTGCCCTGGGAGTGATGACAAAAGCTGGGGGAAATAAGAAACTCCAGACCCAGATATTACATAGACAAAAATAGCCCCCACCCACCCACTGCCTCTTTCTCCGCTGAGAATAAAGAGCTCCATTTAGCAGGCCCGTGGGCCATGATGTCTTACGGTGAGTCTGGCCTGATGCATGTCACGGTGGAGGACAGCGGAGGGCCAATAGCAGGCCGGAAAGTCTGTTCCCCCTCAGGCTGCACCAGCAGACATTCACGACCTCCTCATTCACGACCTCCTCATTCACGACCTCCTCATTCACGACCTCCTCATTCACGACCTCCTCATTCACGACCTCCTCATTCACGACCTCCTCATTCACGACCTCCTCATTCACGACCTCCTCATTCACGACCTCCTCATTCACGACCTCCTCATTCACGACCTCACGAGTGGAGCGCTGTTACTCAGAGATATTACTCAGATGAGGGGTCGAGCTGGGTGATGGGTTTAATTCAAAGCTCACCCTCTAAAACCTCAAGTGAAACCAAAACCAACAAAGTTTGACTTTGATGTCAAACAAAATAACCTCTAAATGTTCACAGGAACAAAATGCTACTCATGAATAAATATAAACACTGACAACATATAGCATATAAACATCTGTTTTTGGAACAATAAAGAATGTAATTGCATTTCCCACAAATTAGCACTACACACGCTGTAAGGAACTCGTTCACAATGGCACATGATTGGTGGAAGAAATGCATATAATGAAATGTTACATTTCTTTTGTGTGTGAAATTACCTCAATTTCGGAGCAATAATGCAGGCAATGATCTGCTCAGCTGTCACTGGCTCATTTCACCTGTGTCCTAATGCTTTTGCATTTCAATGACACAAGCAGATGTTCTGAGACAAATTATCAACAAAGACTGTGACAGACAACCGGGCTCAATGAAGCCATTGAGTTTTGCGGAAAAAAAAATTAAGAATTAGACCATGGTCACCAATTATATCACTTGATGCTGACTTAACAAAAATTGAGGCTCTGTGTCTAAAGCTAAAAACAGAACCATGGAACATGGTATGCTAATATGCTAATCATTCATTGCCATGGTACTACTACAGTAATTTAATCTTTAATTTCAAACACTAAAAAAAGACAGAGTTTACATGTAAGAGAAAATGTCAGTTTTTGTAATGTTTTTGTCTGCTGTAGAAAGCTGTAGCATATATATATTTCTTAAAAGTCATTTGACCACAACCCATAAAGTCTTGGAATGTGAAATGGCCAGGCAGCCATTTTAAGAACAGGAAATGATCCGAGGTCTGTGAGATTCTGGGTTATTTCAGTTTGTGGAAACGCTTCAGGCACCAAAATGTCAGAATAAAGAAGAAACGCACACACAGACCTGCTGGAATGTGTTTCCCACCACAAACCAAACACTGTGTGTAATTAACACAACATGACTGCAGGAGCATCCCAGTCTTTGCTCAAGTTTTGCTTCTGTGGCATCATTTCTGTGAAAAAATAATGAGAACATCAGTTTGTCTAGGTGAGATTCTTTCTCAATCAAATTGTTTTTGAGAATCCAAGCTGAATAACTCAGTTTTTGGATTGTCTATCAGTTGGTCTGACTGGGTTGTGTCTGACTACACAGTAGATAGACACTTATGAAAAACTGAACATGTATTAAAATGATCAGAATGTTTTGTGCTTAAGTGTTTAAAATGCATGCTGGACCAGACTGAGTCTTTCTGGTGTATACAGCCGCATAGTCACATTTCTCACCCGCAAATGGTCCACCAACATAATCTGATGAAGAGCGGTCTGCTGGATAAGTTAGTTAAAGGTCAGACAGTGACACTAACCTACCAGCACCCCAAGTTAATGAACAGACAATGCATAAAATGACTTCAGGTAAAGTTATAAAGTTCTTGTTTTCCAAAATCTACACCTGCTTCTCTTGTTGGCAAAGGTTTTAATTTTGGCATGTGGCTTTGGTAAAAATAGCATGACTTGTATTTTTGGTGGAGCAGAAAATGGGTGAATCCAACTGGTCTTAAAAAAAGAGTATCTGGGCAGAGACATAGCATTGGATTTCAATACTGCAAAGTCTTCATTCAGTGACCCATCTCATTAGTGTCACCAATCCAGACAGACACAACACTGTCACAGCCCTCAACACTGCTGTAAAACACAGTTGGCAGTGGACCTCCAACAGAAAGAATGAAGAAAAACTAGAGTACAATAGTTTAAACCAATAGAAAGGATTGCTTAGTTTCAATCGCTGAGTTACTGAACAAAGGCTCCTTTGTGCTTACTTGTGTTACTTGTGCTACTGCTGGAATCTGTATCCACAGAACCGGATCCAGTGGTCTGTATGCAAGGGCAATGTTCTGAAAGTGTCAGATGTGTCACTGTGAGAAATCAATAACGCCACCTTCCCAAAAGAAACATTAATGTTTGAGCAGATCAATGCTAAACCTGCACAGTCATAGTTTAAGTGACTCCTGCTGACCAGAAAGTCTCATATTTCTTAATCATGTTTCAGAGAATGAATACAGAGTGCTAGTTGACATATACAGTGGAAATAACCTTGAAATAGCCGTAATACCATATGACACTATGCAATACTTCAAAAGATCATAAATGTTTGACCATCCACTATGGCCACTGGCCAGCTTATACAGGCCAAGAATCGAACACATACACAAGAAGGGTCTGTTCAACCTACATAAACAACCACAATTTGTTTAGCAAATTTTTTTACATGTTGTTTAGGAGCAGGGTTTTCTGAAATACCTGAAACCAGAATAATAGACCAGGATGAGTGAGATGAGTGAGAACACCCTAATTCCCTCTTTAGACTTATTTAAGGAGCTGATGAAAGTTTTGTAAAGGCAGTTAATCAGAACTGGTGACTTCAGCAGCTCCTGACAGACAGAGATGTGGGTCATCTGTGGACATGTTTGCTGAGGTTAACATTAGTTTAGGAAGCAGGATCTTCATCTTCAAGAATGTTTTAAGAATACTGTTATTATTTTTATTATTAAACGATGCATAATGGTTATTGAAGTAAATTCAGAATGTAAACGGTATATACAAATATATTTGCTCCCCACTAAATTTAAACAGATTGCATATAATGCACCATATTAAACCACAAGCTAATTTCATCTTCATCTATGATTACTTCCTTCACAGATACTCAGAAGATCGGTATCACATTCAAAAGATCACCCGTACACACACCCGTACACACACACACACCCGTACACACACATATACATAAACCCCCCCCACTTCACTGAGTGTGTAAGAGCGTGTGGGTTAAAGGTCACCGTAAAGTAACATTCCACAAAGAATGAGACACAGCCCTGTGAAGAGAAGAGGGGAGGAAATGGGGTTTAGTGTCCATAATCCCACAAGAGACTGAAGGACTTGCAAGGACACCCAAACCATTCCCAGTAAAAATCCACCCGCTAACCTCAGCAGCTTCCACGCACAACATGTGTGGTCAAATATTAACATCATAATATCATCTTCAAACACCTTTACACTGCTAATACAAAAAGTCCATTTTTATTTGCTGGTTTGTTTTTAACACCAAGCTAGCTTCATTAGCTATGTTCATGCCAATATCAAATTTGAGATAAACATAATAAAAGTAATAGCCCACACATGCTCATAATCTACGAAGGTAAAATGATGGCAAAAAGATCTGCATGCACAAGGTAAGATTTGTACGTTTTGGAAAGGTGTAAATCAAGAAAAATGGACGTCAGAAGAAAACGATCATATTTATCTCAAGTTAATATTAAGTTGCAGTTTCACAACATGAATTCTGCTTATGAAAAACTTGCTTCTCATTTCATGAGCTTAAAACTTGATTTACATATTTACAAAACTTAATTTACACACACTAATTTGTTGTGTACATACAATCTTGTGTACACTTTCACAAATCTTACCTTGTGCCTGCAAATGTTTTTAGCATCATTCTACCCTTATATTTACCAAATTTATTATAATAATCCACTTGAAATAAAACTACACTACAAAAGTTTGTAAACACTTATCCATTCTTTATTTTCATATTTTAGAAAACTAAAGCAAACTGAAAATAAATGAAACTAGGTTATATTTTAACATCATCAATCAAGTCAACCTTTGTTTAGAATTTACAAAACAGAATCATCTTAAGAAACTTTTTCAAGAGTTTTGAGAAAGTTAATCTCTATCCTAGGCTCTGATTGGCTGCTTTTTCTTCATTATTTGCTCCAAACTATTTATTTCAAAGATATTCGTTTAAATAAAATTGTAATTTTCTAACAGATATGAATATGTTGGCACAATTATATTTTTGTCTACAGATAAAAAGATATTTAACATGATAGGAAACATTTCACTCAAGAGTTTCCAAACTTTTGACCGGCAGTGTAAATAAAACTGATTCTGAACTGTCTTTATGCTAAACCATTAATTATAGTCCATCATTTACCAGCATCATTTCATCTGAAAACCACAGCAAGGCTCAGCAGTGCGAGTTTCATTTCACAGGCAGGGCTGTAGTTTCTCATGAGCAGAGCATTGCCCTCTGAATAAAGGGGCTCTTTCATGGCTCTGGGCTGCTTGAGAGGGCCACTGCATTGCTTTGCTCTCCCTGTTTTATCCTCACAATCAGACTGACACTGAATACTCAGACGGGTCACTCCTGGTGTCACACTAACAAAACACTCAACACAAACACTATTCCCCTCATCTGTTCACAACGCTTCTGTCTCTCCTCAGACCTCCACGGTAACTGTTCATCTTTGAGAACAACTTCTGCATTTTAAAGACTGTAATGAGAGAATTCATTTTCCTCTGCGCAGAAAATGGGTCTTTATTCAACAGGAAATGTCTCATGTTTTAATGACATTACTGCCACTAGACACTATATCAGCCGTAAGTGCTGACAATGAAAACACTCTGATATTAATAAACATTAAAAATATACTAGCATAAAAGCAACAGAACATAGCAGTGCTACAGTGTTTGACAATGACACATATAATGGCCCCACTGTGGAATTTCTGAAGTACCTCAGAGTACTAGTATGTAAGTACTGTAAGACATGAATATTGTATCATTCTAACACCATGGTATTAAAGTATCACCGTATTACCATCTGACACCATAACTGCATCACACTGCTGTCTTGTAATGGTTTCATAGTTAATTAATTTCATAAACCATCTTTAACTAACCGAGCGTCCRCATATCCYGGCCTGAGATAGTCTGGCACAATTAATTACAAGAGTTCAAAGGTCTGATGAGCTGGGAGAGAGATTGTAAAATGCTTACTGAMAGATATCTGTGTCCTCCAGCATCTCAGTAGCAGGGACGATCTCCAGTGGAAAGCTGATGTGTCCGATCTCATTTCACTGACAAACTCAGTTGGGTGTCAAGTGAGATCGAATTAAAGTCAATATGCCACATGGCCCCCGTGGCTATACTGTCAGCCATCAAGACCCCATATCACTCATTTATTCAGTAATATTTCTGTGTTGGGTTCCAGATGAAAACCTTCCCGGGTGAAAATGTATCACAGTGTTAATTTAATCAGTGGAAGGCAACTGATCAAATAACGTTTATTCACAGCAAACAGGGCTCTGCGGTTTACTGGAGACCCAATCACCAAACCTGTAAATAAATCAACCTGTATGTTAATACTCTGAAGCCCCTAAACCAGTTGAGCTCAAGTTGGGAATGATTAACATCACACTAGTCTCACCCTCAGCCGACACAACCACGATCCCTTTACTGACGTCTGATTGGCTGAAATTTTAACTTCATAATATTAAAATTTAAGGACAGTAACTTTAGTGTACAGGTGAATTCATCTGTAGGAGTCATTGTAGAAAGACATTAAAAACTATCTCTGTATTTTTAGAAGCAGTTGCTTTACTCAATTTAATGTTTTTGTAATTGTGTTTTTTCTCAATAATATTTCAAAGCAGTTTAACAAAGAACAGCCTTACAAACTCTCCAGTAAACCAGTCACAGGTCTGTGTCATACTACACATGAATATACTGTACACACTTTTCCCTGTTATAATCAGAAAACTCTTTACGCTGCGTCAGCCAATGCGAAAACCTGTGTGAACGTTCTACCTCATAACCTTCAAGTTCAACGTGGGAAGTCGTGTAAACTGTCTGACATCAGATTACAGAGTTCAAACAGGATCAAGATCAATGAAGAGGGACTTCAGTCTCGAGTGACACAAAAGAGTGTGCAGAGCACTTGAGTGATGGCTTGAGGAGGATAAAGGGCATTTTCCAGTGTTTTTAATCACCAGTTTAAACTCGGCAGCAGGGAGACTGTACTCACACATGACTAATCACATTCATCACCACATAAACTAGTGACACAGTGAAGGGTTAGATTGGGGCGCTGGTGGGTTAATTTCCTTTTATACGACAGGATACACAGCTAGTTATATTTGTAAATATAAAATCTGGAGGCCATATCCCCACCTACCAACACAATCCCCATTGAGGTGCGTTTCTGTAGAATAAATCCACTCCTCCCGAAAACACCAATCACATCACAGTCTGTGAGTCTGGCCCGCCCACATTCCTCCAGCATTTCTCTGGCCCCAAAACTGTAATTTGACATCTGGGCAATATTAACGGAAACTGTGGCTAAACTCGCGTTTTTGTTCCATGATAATATCAGTGCTGAAGTAGTTTCAGCTTCTTTTCAACCCCACTGTCTATTAGTAAATGAACAGTTACATTATAAATGAAGGATTTGATACAGGTGACTATACAAGCATTTGCTCTTTGTCCCTCATTGTTTATTTCTTTAGATTAACAACAAATAAAATCTCTTAATTGTAAAATCTTCATTTATTTACCACCCATGCTGTTCTAAACCTAAAACTTTTGGTCTTCTGTGGAAAGCAAGAAGAAACTTTGAAGAATGTCGACGCTGTGCTTTTCCATGTCAAGTTTCATATGACAAAAATGGCATTTAATAGCTTTGTGAGAAGAACATTATTCACAGAAATGAACAGCTGTTGGTCAGCACACTCACAGCACCCAATACATTCAGAGCATGACTGTGGTCAGCACCAAGTGTTTACCCTCGATGTAAGTTAGGATTTAATGGGATGCATTTACTTTTACTTGTTTCATTCATGGTTATAACATAACTTGCCCAGTTCAGGTTAGGTTGTTAATGATATTCTTTGTGTCTACGTGAGGCACAGTGCTGGTAACAGAAATATTAACGGATTAGATGTGGCTAGCAACAGTCTGTTTATAGAAACCACTAACCAAAATGTAAAGGTCTCACTGGGGAGATTCCAGTTGTCTAAACCCTGACCTGCATCTGTCCCTCAGTCAACAGTCATCAGTCTGACTGTAAAGGCTTTCAGTGTAACGCAGGTGTACGAAGTCTTACTATACACAGACTAATATAATGGAAAACCCTGTGAACTTCTGCACTTGATGTTTTACACAATGAGGAAGAGGAAGACGATGAAGCCCTGCATTTATTTAAGAGTTCTACAATACTATAGTTCTGCAACACCTGACAAAACCTCTTAACCTTCCTATTCACCTCAATGAGAGTGAAACCCCTGGAAGTACAAAATCTGAAATCTCTGTGCTTGCAGGTGTTCTGCTCCTGAAGGTTTTAACCAATCACCTGAGCTGTATCTGTCACGTGACTAATCACCCAATCAGCCCCAAGAAAACAAACTCTTGGTTACTGCCAAAACACCTAATATAATATGACGAATATTTGACAATTTATAAGTCACTTTTTCTTAGATGGTGCAGTTAAAACCATTGACAAATGAGGGGAGCGTTCAGGAAAACCATTATATTAACATTCGTGTTTGGTTTCAGTAAATCTTTATGAAATTTCTTCTACCGTTTCTGTCTCTGCTTGCATTATTTAGACTTTTCTTGAGTGATATAATGTTTCAGAATAATTCTACACAGTTCAGGTTCTTGTCCTAACTGGTGTATCGTTGTTAGCCAAACGGTCCCCTGATTTCACTTCCATATAACACTACTGACTGATTCACACTATCCAATCATTTGCACCAGTCTGAAATTGGTCTCTTTCTCTCCACCTCTCTTACACTCAGCCCATCCCCCTGCTGATCCAACAATTCAGTCTACATCAAAATATGGCTCTACCCAAATCTAAATCTGTCTTCTTAAACACACCAAACTGCTCTCCTGATACGCAAATCTCATTAGTCTCATTAGCAGCAGTTGTAATGGTGAGATCTTTATTTCAGGCTGGTACGGTGTCATCTGCGTTTGGGTTTAGGATGAACACATGTGATGAGTGCTGAGGAGGAGGGTGAGTCTGAACACAGAGGGGCAGCTGGTCTTTCAGCTGTAGTAAATCATAAGGACTCAGCCCAAACCCAACCCCCATACCTCTCCCAAAAACAGCCTTCCAGCCCAGTGGTCCAAAAAACAAAGACAGGAACCACTAGCAAGCAGCTGGTGAGGAGAGTTTCACCTGGGACCAAACCACCACAGTGAGAAGTCACCTTCATAAACCTCAATCAAATAATATGTTAATTATTATGACGTGCTGAGCAGAGTTCAAATGACACATTATTATACTACACACACTTGTTTCCCAGCACAGCATACATGTGTTGATTTATATTTAAGGCCCAAGCACTGAAAGTGTGAAGTGCATGTATTGGTCTTGTCGACCTGAATAACTTTCGCATTGACCCCATTAGCTCCGCCCAACAGGAAGTTGGCAACAGTCAATTTTTAAATACTCCTCCAGGGATTTCATGCGATTGTCACCAGACATGGTGAGCATCATGCCAAGACAATGAAGATTCAAAACTGTGATGGGATTTTTTATATCTCGATATCAGGTTTTCCATGGCAAGGTGATACATTTATGGTGAAAATGGTAAATAGGAAGTCTCTAATATCTACAGTTCGCTTTACATCAAACTTGGCTATGTGTATAACTTGGCAAAATATGTTTGGTGTGGTGGGCAGACATTAATATATGTGAGTCACTGTGATAGCACCACCAGCTGGAAACAGGAAGTGTGTCCATTGGCTCCGTTCAATAAGTCCGCCATTTTGGATTGTATACAGATTTTCTGACAATTCCAGGCTCAGAGTTTTAAATACATTTTTGGAAAAGCTGTTTTCAATTTATAAATAAAATAATTGATATGGTTTAACTTTACTTGAAGAAACATTCCTATTTTGTTCTACATAAATATAAAAACGTAAATTAACAGTCATACGTCAAACATTAATACTGAAATCAATGTGTGATTTAACAAAACATAAGTTACAGACTACACTGCTTGTCAAGCAGGTAAACTCATACTCGTGTAGTATTGTGGGCTTTTGTAGCAGCTTACATCTTAAATATTAAGTAATATTAACGGATTTGACTTATAAATCAAAAATCAATATTCTGAAAACCTTTCAAAACATCTGAAGGAACTAACAGCTGATGTCTTCCATGGATTTTATGATTATAAACTGAACAGCTTCTTATTAAAAGCAATGCTCTTAAAACATTTGTGCTTCTCTGAAATGATAAACAGCAGCTAAATAAAAAGTAAAACCATGTTCAGGGACCTTTTCTGGCCCAGACGATCTCCTACACACACGGGTCACTTAATTTGACTGCCCACAGTTTCCTCCCTGGTCACTAGCAACACCCCCCC
>JAZGTK010006211.1:0-21148 GCA_036877625.1 Ambastaia sidthimunki
ACACACACACATGGACGCCAACCAAAACCCTCTAATTTCCACAGACGCGTCACACTTACATAATCACATCATCACCCTGCAGCTTTTATCTAGGCTGTCTTACTCACTGTGCTTCTGAGAGTGGGCAAGATAATCTGATCTGCAGGCAGGATTTGTCATACAGGGAGAGAGAGAGAGTTTCAACAGTCCCCTGCCCTCATTTTTAGCAGTGTGCTATTGTGAATTTGACTTTGCACTGGTGCTATTATCTTTTTATCTCCCCATTTCACCCTCTATTGCAGTCACTCTATTCCCAATCTTTCTTTTCATATCTCTGAATCCTCTAGTATCTTCCTCTCTCTAAGGATAAAAGGTGACAAGACAGGAAAACATCATTCGACCCCTATGACTTATGTGATCACATTATGTCAAAAACAGTGAAGGCGTGTGTCTTTTAAAAGACAAAAGGCAGCTTATAGTTTACACAGCCAACACACACACAAAACAGTGGCATGTGAGTCATATGATACAGCTACCTAAAGAGCACTGCTGGATTCTCATCTAGCCAAAATTAAAAACTGAAAATACTGGTGCATTTACAAAATTGTGTTATTTTTTTAAATGCTTTCTCTTACCTCAGCTTAAGCAAAAGCAACTATAACATTACATCCCAAATGATACATAATACACTTATGCTATGCACTGTTTTCTACTCTATGGATATAAGGGTTGTCCCAAATGAAATGTTTAATATTTTTTACTCACCATAACTACACTGTTTTCACGTTGAGGGAAATGATTTTTCAAAAACCAGTCAAAATGCTGCCACTATCTTTAACAAGTTTAGTCCTGCCCTTTTCATTACATGAAAGCTTTCTAATTCCTCTAATATTATTTTAAATAAAAAAAATCTATATGTGCTTCTGAATTTAAATCTGCACTAGTAATTTTTCTAGGACAACAGCACAAAAAGCAGGCATACAGATAAGTTTGTACAGACTTATACAGCTTACACACACACTTACACACTTTAGCACTGAGTAAATCTATTCTCCCTCCAAGGGCTTTAGTCTGTCTCCAGTGAGAACAGTCTGCTCTACTGTACCACTGTCAGCTTTTGTAGATGCACACTGCATTCAGTATTCAGACTGCAGAGGACAACTATTCCCATTTCACTCCCTTCACACTTTTATTCCACACTGCACTTCTTATATGGCAAGAAAAGACAAAAATTATATTTTAAACCAAGCACTGACACCCACAAATGGATTTAGTCACAAAAACCTGAGGATGGTGTGGTTCAAGTATTTGTTTGTTCATTTTTTATGTCTGTTTAATGGCAAGCTCAAAATAGTTTTAAAAAAGCAGCAAACGTTAAACACGCGATACACAATATTACAGAAGATCTTTACATTTGATTTTTGATAGAAATTTTAAACAATTTCTGGTTAGATGCTTCTAAAAACATTAATTCTGAGGATGGTGTGATGAATAGCTTGCTAATTAGACTACAACGTGCTGACTGGTTCTTTGCATGGCACAGTCTAATCACAGCACTTCAATACAAAAATGTTGGTGCGATCTAATCTGTTATACGTTTGCAGACAGTTTACAACAAATAAAATAATTCATTTTAGTGTGTGTAGTCACAATTGATCCAATTTACTTCTTTCCATAAAAATAACCCTGTTTACTCAGGCATATGTCACATTACATAAGCATAATGGGTTGTTAATGGCATTTTGCATTGACCACAGACAATTTTTACAGCCTCTGTTCTGACAGATTCAACTGATATCAACATGCTCTGAAGATATCACCCAGTCATTTCTCCTAAAGTTCCAATGTAGTTTTGCTAGAAGGCAATTTATCTTCTAATATTGAAAGTGACATTCTACGGTGTTAAAAAGATCATACGCACAATAAATAAGAGTAGCTGACTTGTTTGGTTGTCTGTTGAAAGTAATACAAGCGGAGTGAGACTGACATGGACTGTGAAACAAGACTAGATATCTATGCCTAATAAATGCTTCCCTACAGCAGCACCTTTAATTACAATAACTCAGTGTCAGCTATTGTCATCCAGGACTTCAGCCATTATTCCAAAGAGCTCAACAATAGGCTGTGGCCAGAACGTGCAACTAGCTTGAATTACATGAGTTAGCATTGGATGGGAAATGAGTGCAAAACACCATTGGTACCCACAAAATAATTGTGTGCGTGTTATGTACCTTTCACTGCCTGGCTGAAATTCAGACAATAGGGATGGTCTGCGACGATGAGGCTGGGTCAGGGATCCATGGGTCAGATGGGAACTGTAGTCCCGCGCAACAGGGTGGTAGTCCACCAGTCCACCAACATCCTAAAATAAACACATTGTCACACACGACATACACAATGAACTGCTGTAAACAGACACTAAAATTATAAAAATATAAAGAATGTGACTAGGTCATAAGAGCAATACCGCATGGGCTCTCAGCTGGAGAGCTAGAGTGGCAGGACTGGAAAGGTGACGGGCGTCCACAGCCCTCCGGCCCTGAGGCATTGTCTGAGGGTGCGAGGACATGCTGATGATGCAACTTCCTCTACACACTAAAAGTGGGTGTGGTCCGAGCACAACCGCTGTGCATCATGGGCCACCGAGTCCTGGCAGTCACCAACCTGGAAGAATCAAGATGGGAAACACATTGTAAATAACTTTATAAACACAAAATCACAATCTTCAGTAAAATGTTACTTAGCAGCTGTTGCTAGAAAAACTCTAGAGTTTAATCATTTAAAAGAGAAAAGAGTAAGAGAGAGCTCATAGCCAACACCTGCTGCTGGCCGGATGCATGCTGGCACACTGTGTGAATGAATGGATCACTCTGTATCTTCCTCTACACTCTGTCTATCTCTTTCTGTCCTCATTAGGGCAGCTGGTGTGCTCACTTGCATTCTGAAACGCCTTTTTCAAAGGTACAGCCAAATTTTTCAAAATAACATTTCACATGCAGCACAAGCTGTATGACGGAGCCAAGTTTGTTTTACACAAATGCCCAGAAGCTAAACACAATAATACTAAAATATATGCCATGTTTTATCACCCACCAAAATCTAATGAGGAACACACTGTTTTACAAACGCACAGTGTAAAATCTTAAAAACCTGACTACACAGGATTAATTACTAACTCAGGGGCAAATTATGAACAGTGTGAAACATGGAACAAAACCTAGGATTACACTAACAGATGGTTAAAAATAAACCTGGACTCTCAGATTCATGTGTGAAAAGCCCAAAAGCCAATTCAGACACTTTCCATGGGAAAATGAATGCAAATGGCAATGTTTATTATAGTTGCTTTTTTGATAGAAGCCCTGTCTTTTTTTCTGTAAAACATGTATGTGTATTAGCTTGACCAGCCTTTAAAATATATGAAATTAAACACTGTAAAAAAAAAAACAACACTATTATGGATGTATACCCCGTTAAAACAAAATAATCTTGCAGCTATGAGTAACTTGTAACTTGAATGCTTGAAGGATGTACTGAGAGAACATGAGCCCTAATGCATTCAGATGAAGCCAAAGTAAGTAGAAGTGATGCCCTCATTCTCTATGTCAAAACCTACTGCCTCAGGCTGCAAATGCCTCATGGGGTAACCAAAGACTGATACTCTTCAGGCTTCAATGCAGTTAGTGAGGCAGGCTTCTTGTGAGCCAGTTATGCAGAAAGTTAAGCAAATTAGCTCACAAGGGTGTCTATCAAATCTCAATAACAGTGTCATTCAAAGACTCCACCTGTTTCCCGGTGTCCTCAAACCACCCAGAGCATCACTGAACAGCCAGACAACAAAGACTGATGTGCTGAGAAAGACACAGAAGTGTCACAGGTTTGCTAGTGTCAACCAGATGCAGTCTTGCACAGATCTCCAGGAGGAGCTCATCAACTCCATTTGCACCACAGCATGACCTGGAGACAGAACACTAGGTGATGAGAGAGCTAACCAAACACGGATCATTTCCAAGCACACCACGCAGTGCTCATGAATACAGGGATGTGTCTGGAATCGTATGGGACCTTGTAGCCAAATCTGACACAATTGTGGTAGCGTAGTGTTAGCTGTGCTAATTGAACACCAGACACCCTTGCCAGGTTCTGCAAACACATCACAAGCGACAGCGACCGCCAGGATTGTTTTTTGCGACGTTACAAAAACCAACACAAACAGATGTTAGCTGTAGTATTGCTTTATACCATGAGGTGTGTGTTGCCTTGCTAATAATGAAATAATTATAATAACAATTATTATTATATAAAAATTATCGACTAGTTATCTAACAACAACCTTAAGTAGTGGATTAATGAGGTCAATTAATAGTTTTAAGAGAGTTTGCATTGTAATAACCTTGTAAAAAACTGTTCTCTCTTCAAAGAACCCCCGCTGCATACTCCGGCTGTTGCATCACATCTCACTTCTAGCTGGTATTAACACAAAAACACATCTTGTGTGGACCCCCATACAACACGTGTCTGATCAGAGTCAGATAAACCATCCTAATTATACAGGGTTCCTTAAGACTAATAAGTGGATTAATTGTTCAAGCAACATATCGACAATATGTAGTTTTACAATTTTTGTAGTTTTTACAATATGTAGTTTTATACATACCAACCAAATAACAAAAATCATTACATTAGCCTGCTTTGAGAAAAAAGTTGGTAACAGTCATTTACTCTGATGGTACCTCAAGTTTATCTGAAACCACAATCACACTAACCAACTGTAATGTAAACAGACACACTTATTTGAATGGGCTTTCCCCTTGTGGTTGATGTGTGTCACAAGATTAGCTGTCCTGCTCAATGCAAGAATGAAACCACTGCCATCTCGAGAGGCCCTGCAGGCCCCTCTTGATCCCTCACACACACACACACACAAATCAACATGTGAGAGAAGTCTGTCACCATAGCTGAAGAGCTGCATAAAAACTTAAAAGAAAGGTTGTTGCATGTTAGGAGATACTTTGACATTAAAACCAAACTAAAACATTTCCTAACTTCTGTCACTTTACTACACAAAAAGAAGACCACCATGTTCCTTCTTCCTTCCTGTCTGTCACTGAATGATTTACACTGAGAGTAGATCACTCTGTTCTGTGTGTGTGTGTGGTGGGGGAGGACATTCAATAGTCCAGGAATGTTTGGAGCTCTAAGGAGGAACAAAACATATTTGTGATCCTGTAGACTACAGACAGACAGGCACAGTGTGGATGCACACATACACATTAACTTAAATATAGTGACTAAGTAGTCACACGTACCACTTTAAAAAGTATGTGTATTTCACCAACAGAAATATTATTCTAGGTTCTTCATGTGTGACACACTGCAGAAAATCATTACAAATAGCCCCTCAGTGTGTATTAACAAAGAGGGCATATGTTTACAGTAAAAACACTTACAAAGAGGCCTAACAGGTAAGCGAACTGGAAGGTTTCAGAGTAGAAAAGTAAACCTCTGATTGTGTTAGACCATTTAAACAAACTCTTTAGTAAAACATTTGTTATTTGAGCTGTTACGCTGTCTAATTCTTTCTGTGGGGACGGATGGAGAAATGTTGAAACCTCTACATTATAGATGCAATTCCTGAGGATCTAGTTTGCAGAACTCAGTCACTTGATAACAGTTCACATCAAGAATTACATCACATTTGTTCATATTATCTTTAAAGGCGGATGTTACTGGGTTTAATGTTGTAGCAGGGAATGACTTAATTTAAAAGGCTAGAAATATTTTTTCACAAATTTGGTGATGTTTAAAGATGTAGTGTGTATTTTCTGCACCACTCAAACTAAACAGAACAACAATCCTTTGGTGAATCTGTTTGTCCAACCAAAGACAGATGAAGAGAGTGTTTGAAACTTATTGGAAATAATCACTATTTTTGCAATTCTTTGATGCCACTTCTAAACACTTTAACTTTGAGTTATAACACCATTCCTGACCATTTACATACTTGTGTATAGTTGTTCAGGAAACACCATTCCTGACCATTTACACACTCGTGTAACATGTTGAAAACCTGGTTGGTCAATCACTGACCCATTATGAGATAAGTCATGTGCCCATTGACAGGCTTTATTGACGGTTTTCCAAGGATGAGAGCAGGAAAACTAAGATTCATTTCAAATGGAAGGGATTGGGTGAGAACCACACACACAAACACTTCTGTTTCTACTGACACAATATAAACTGTGCAAATTTGGAAAGTAATTCACCACTCTTCTCTGGCATTATCTAGCTTTTTGAATGAAAAGCCACAACTGGCTGTGTTGGGAGAAAAACAACTGAGACAGAAGGCAAAAAATAAAAAGAAGAAGAAAGATGGAAAAGCAAGCATGGATAGAAAGAGGGACAGTGCAAATATTAATCTCAAAGACTTGGAAAGCCAGTGCTCCTGTGGAATGAGAAAGAAAAGAGTCTCTGAGATAGACATTGAGAGAGAGACAGAGAAAGAGAGAGAGAGAAAGAGAGAGTGAGAGAGAGAGAGAGAGAGAGAGAGAGAGAAAGAGAGAGAAAGAGAGAGAAAGAGAGAGAAAGAGAGAGAGAGACTGGGCCCTCAGACAGAAGGGGAAACACATGCCCTGGCACAAATACAGACACCCACAGGCAAGCTCTTGGCTGCCTGCCAAAAGCAAGAGTGAACTCACTTACCCCTCTCTCTCTCTCTCTCTCTCTCTCTCTCTCTCTTTCAATTATGGCCTCTGCCTTTCTCACTCGCTTTCAACCCTTTCTTGTCCCTTTCTAGGAGTGGCTGGCTTTTGTAAGAACTCTTTCTATCTCACCTCTCTCTTGCATTACATCTCTCTACCTACCTTTATCTGAACAAGGATAAAACTACTGATAAACACAAACACACACACACACAGCTTTAAAAAAAACTGATAGAACCAATGTTAAGTGCTTTATCATTAAAGCAATAATTCTCAAAATAAAAAATATTTTATTAGTTTACTCACCCTCAAGTCATTCCCAAGAACTCGATATGCAGCTTTTGGCATGCAAACATATTTTATACATACTAGGGTTTCAAGCTTCACAAAGAAAGTAAATAAATAAACATACATGATAAAAAATGTATGCTAAATTTTTCTACACAAGTCTTTAGAAGCCTTTGATGTCATCCAGAATTAAATACAGCATGTCACAGGTCACAGACGTTTCTTCTCATTTCTAAACTTACAAATGCTTGATAAAAACTTAAAATATAAATGAGATTATCAGTAAATAATTACTTAAATTTTCCACATTTATCAAATGCCTTTAAAAGAAAAAGCACCCAAACTATTAATATTGACTACTATACTTTTTGTGCTTTTTTGAGGAACAGGAGTTGGAAAAACATGTGAAATATAATGCAAGAGAAGCACAACGATTCATTTAAAACGTTTCGCAACTTTTGCATTCCAGAAACAAAGCGATCCGTTCTACCATTGTTGGGTATTTGTAGTACACATTTAACATATTTGTCTTTCACTCTGAAAAGTTGGGGCTGGTTCTTATGTCAGTCTGATATTATTCATTTATGACGGATGTAATATTTGAGGTCTGGCTGTTCACATTAGTGACGCAGAGAAAAGCATTAGCTGATTAGGCACGATCAGGTCCCTCCTGCTGGCCCAGTAATGCCAGAGACAGCATGAGGTGTGGCGGCCGTGTGCTTGTTACCATCCGTTTGCATTACCACCACGACATCTATAATCCCCTTGCACAAAATGCAGCTTCAATCAGCTGCGTCATTATCACCTCTAATTTCTCACGTTTGGTGTTTAAGCATGAATGTTCAGACAGGGTTTATTTTGAATCTGACATTCTCCTGAAGCATGTTGTGTAATTAGCGCCACTAGATTTAGACTGACGACATTTCTACAATTTAATTTCTATCCTTTGAGGCTAGGCTGTATATCATCCTCTGGGTGATAAATGAACACACACACAAACACACACACAAGGCGCTTCATAATCATCTCCCCCTACAGCCAAAAGTCTGGTTAGTGCTCAATTCTTTGGAGACTCTTTAGAGAAGAAAGATTATTCTTATACAGTCATTCAAGCAAATAGTTCTGTTAGGTTCTAATGGATCACATGCCCCTAAATCTTATTCCTGTAACACCACATACTGGACTGGTGATCAGTCCTTGCTGTTCTGTACTGTCAGTGCTGACTCACACCTACATACAAGCCCTTAAGTCAATAATAAGTCAAGAAAATACAAAAACCCTTAACAACCAAAGCATATAAGCTTCTGTGTCAACAAAAACTGTTTTGCAATTCTGTCAGATTGTCTTTGGACACCAGCCCTGTTTATGGACAAACAGGAATGGCACATGGCAGCTGTTTGGATGCACCTTTACCCCCATTCTTGCTGATAAACAAAGCTTTTAATATCACTGCTGCTTACATGCACTCAGTGACTGCAAACAGATGAGGTTATTGCATCTACAGTGGCCAAGCTCTGCTTGTATGTGTCTGTGTATGTCTTTGTGTGTGTGACAACACAACAGTGAGACTGTATTTCCCCCTTTCAGTGCCCGGTTCTGTTCTCGTCTCCGTACCACCCCCTTCTCTCTCCTTTCCTCCTTCTTTCCCCTCTCATCTGACCTTTCTATTGTTCCTCCAGCCAGTGGCCCCTGCAGGTTATTTAGGGTCACGGTGCAGGGCAGTTGTCTGACCTCTGCGACGAGCTGTGAATAAAAACACACCTCCCCCGTTCATACAGTCTGTGCTTTCTTTACTGTCCACATTGCAGCTAGTGTTTTATTATGGCACTTTAGTCCATATTTATTTACAGATGCGGATTCAGATTCTTGTCAAACACTCTCCACAACATTTGGAGTGAAGCATGCTTATCGTAACCACCTTCAAGTCCTGTAATCACCTGTCTGCCATGCAACACTTGCTGATAAACAGAGCACTAATTTGAATTTAAGGAGTTTTTGAATGGATGCCAAATGGAACAAAGCCAAACAAATGTAGGAGAGGTTGTCAGGGTTTTATAAAAAACTGAAAGGACAGAAAAAGAGAGTGTAACCAACATACAAATGCCCTGGAAAAACAGTGGCATGTTCACAGGCTGTCCTGATTTTTTTTTTTATTCACTCGATCCAAACCACGGCAAACACAGCCATCCCCTTCTGTTTCGTGTCTTACACCAACCGCACATTTAGAAGCATGCTGATTTCAATCCAACCTCCTGTTTCAGTATTTCCACTTTTTCAAATATAAATCTCTTGGCCATCCCCCACATCTTAAACACATATGATCATAAACTCAACCCTCACACACCTGTACATCAACGCCTAGTCCATTTTTAGCACAGTGTTTTGATAAAAACCAGCGTGATCACACAGAAGACCCCAAAATAACGTGAATGTAAGCAGAGTGTAAATCTTTACAGCTCGTTTCAGTAAAACAGGCCTATAAAAAGAGAGCTACAGTAACTATATGTCCGTAAGCCAAATCCATATAAAAGCACTCAATATGCAAACACTATTAACAAGCACACAGAAAAACAGAAGCTTTTGTGTTGCGTAACATTTACATGAATGAATGACCTACCAGTAATGTGGAAGATAATCTGAACTAATCCCTTCTGTCTCTATCAGTTATGATCACAGCCTTTCCTTTATGAGTGTTTGTGTGTGTGTGTGTGTGTGTGTGTGTGTGTGTGTGTGTGTGTGTGTTATTCACTAATTTATGGGGACCTGATGTCCCAACAAGTATAGTAATACCATTGCATTTTATCCTTGTTGGAAAATTGTTGAAGTCCCCATAAGGAAACAAGCTTATAAAACAAGCTTATATAATATAGCATGATCCTGAAAATCTAAAAATGCAGAATTATTTTTGTAATGACTAGGTTTGGGGGAAAGAATATACAGTTTGTACAGTATACAAAAACATCATTGTGTGTGTGTGTGGGTGTGTGTGGGTGGGTGGGTGTTTGTGTGTATTAAGAAAGACTTATACCACACTGTTTAATCAAGGTCACATAATGAACCACAAGGTGCTTTCACGTAACCTTACTATCAGGGCAGGGTGTACACAAAACACTAGAGCTAACACAGGATGCAGATCACATAGTCAGAAAACAGCCTAATTGTGGTATGCGCGCACACACACACACACACTTTGAGACTGAGAGTGTTGTAAAAGCAGCAGTAGGTGAGAACACCTGCAGATCACTAAAACACTTTATGCTCACCCCTGTAAGAACCAGTCACAATCAAACAACAGCGACAAACGCAAACATGTAAACAGACTGAGAGGAATGTGTGAAGAGACTGGCCACACTGCCCACAAACAACTCACAAATATAACACATACACAAACAATCTGATGTGTTGATGAAAACCCACTCAACACAAATACCCTTACAAAAACAGCTCACACAGGATAAATGAGACCTGCTTCGAGTTTGTGTGTTTGCGTGTGTAATTTCTACTCACCAAAACAGACAGACAGACGCACACAGACAGATTATCAGCAGTCTCCTCACTGGCATTCAATGACTCTACAAACCCCAAACAATCTCCTGCTGGCTGCTAGCAGAGCTACACTTTGTCTGCCAAAGCTACTGCAGACAGCCATTTTTCAGCAGCAGTCGGGCAGAAAATGAGATTCCTCCATCAAAAAAACCTGCAAGCTTCTTCTTAACAGCCTGGAATTTCCTCCTGAGCCATGAACTGACATCCTCTATAGTCTGGAGAGACATCATAGGCATAAAGTAGTGATTTTACAGTAACGTTATGAACACGTATTAAAGAGAGTCTGAAGAGACAGGGCTTCACAACTGGAAAGATCCTAGGTGCCCTTAAATTGGGTATTCTCTGTAAGTGCTTTTGTCTCCAAGGCAATCATCTTTTGTGTACAGATTAAACCAGGGGTCATGGTTGCTGAGGGTAACTCTCAAGAGCTTGCAATCTCTCCCTCTGCTTTTATTCTCACTTAACCTCTGCTTATCACTTCCCGGGCATATGCGTCTGTGAACTCGCTGACGCCGTTTTTTTGCTATTTGCTGTATTTTAGACAACAATCAAATGTGTGCTGATTAGGACTGTCACTTTTTAGTCGATATTCGAATATGTATTCGAATATGACATGAAATATCCGTATTCAAATTATAAAGAAACTTCGGTTTTTAAAGTGGCATGTGTTGCGCATTTTTTACATTCTATGATTAGACCGTTTGGTTTTTATTTTATTGATTGCCACCTCATCCAGTAGCGGATGCTCTAAACGTATTGTAGAAAGGACCAAATCAAGCGAATAAGCCAATAGTTTACCCTGTTTCGAAAACGAAACCTAACGCACAGAACGACCAGCCTGAGCGGACAATTATTTTGGGTTCTACGCCGTAGATGGTAAAGTAAGCGTTAAAGATAAGGTAGTTTGCCGACCTTGCAAAAAACAGTTTACTTACGCATCCAAGTCCTGTTTTTGTCTCCTTTTGTCACGTTATTAAATCGAAATGTTGACATGTAAATACCTGCGTCTAGGCGTGTGCTTGTGAAGCACGTGAAGAGAGCTGCACTTTATGCAAAATTCTGTTGTTGGACTTGTTAGCCAACATGTCAGATTAACAGACTGTCATAAATTTGTTTGATAAGTTTGTGATTGAATCTTCAGTAACGGTGTTTTTTGGGGCCGGGGGGGCGTGGCTCGTAGATATTCAAATATATTCGAATGCATTGCTTACTATTCAGTATCCGTTCGAATCAGATTTTTCTCAAAAGTGACAGTCCTAGTGCCGATTGCAAAATTAGTCAGTCTCCACAGTACTTTGGAATATAAATTAGGGATGAATTAGAAAGTAGACAAGCATGGTTTTCTTCAAGAATGTTAAATGGCACAGGCTGGTTTATTACCTCTTCAACTCTACATCAGTCAGCTTGTTTGACTCTGGAGTCAGGGGCTGAGGTGGAGGTAGCCCAGGTCCATGAAGAATAAGAAGAAATATCCTGAATGGTTATTCTCAAAAGGCTGGAGGAAGAATATCATGTTCCTTTCAGCAGGAGAGCTCAGCCAGAGCTGATAGATGAAAGCAGAGCATGGTGAAAAATCAGTGCTTAACCTCAGTACTGGATTTAAAAATCATCAGATTTCAATCATCAGATTTAAAGAGAAATGATGGAGGGGAGTGGAGGAGAAAGAGACAAACAGTCAAAGAGGCTAAAGAAAACAGTATGCAAGTACAAACAATGGAGAATGATCATTTAATTAATTAAAACACAGAGAGAAGCTCAGTGGTGCTGTATTTTCCATCTGTATCGTTTATACAGGTGCACCCAGACAACCCTCCAGCATTCCAATTGCATGCCATCATTACTGCTTAACATAACTGAATAGCTGAATAGCTCTGACATCTGTCTCTAACACACACTTCTGAGACATGATACTCCACAAAGCCCTTAACCGTAAACACTTGTGCATTTCCCAAATACCCATTTCTCTCTCTCTCTGTGGACCGCTGTGTGGAGGAACTGCTTTTGCTGATTGTAGATAAACAGATACTACTGATAGAAAGCACAGCTCCTCTTCCAGTAAAGTCTTGGACGCTCTTTCACACAAGTCAATACTGTATTATGCAGCCAGGAACTCGTTTACACACACACTAAACTCATCGCTGGACCAACCTCCACATGAAATCCACCAACTGCTGAGTTACTAATATCCAAACCTCCAACAGTAACTAATATAAAATACTTAATACTTATTTAACAATGACTAATATAAAATGCAACTAACTGGGTATTTTAATTATTTAATTAACAGCTTATCTAAATCTAAACTATGGAATAGGGCTGTCACAATTTTGAAATTTGTCTGATGATTAATTGTCTTCTAAAGGTGTAAAATAATTGCGGCTATCTGAAATAATTGCAGTCAGATGAAACAACTGAGATCAGACCATTGTTTAATAATTGTGGCAGCCCAGCTATGAAAAATAAGAAGTGTCAGGGTGGATTTTCCAAACGGGCAAGTTTCACTGTTTCGCCATTTCCTAGCCAGCACACTCTCCCTATGGACCTACTTAACGTGCAACTGCATTGATTTAATCAAGCAGATCAGATCATCAGCATCCAATCATAATATAGTTTTACTACATTTATTTACATCAAGTACCAGATAAAAACCTGATCTCTTTTCCCTATGCAAGTAAGTTTTAAAAACCTTTGGCAATCACCAGGCTGAGCTTTTCAAGCCTCTTTTCATTGTAAATGTGGACAGCATCTAGACACAAACTGCATTTTAATGCCAAGTGTAAATTAGCATTATTTGTTTAAACTTGTGTTTATATACAAAAAGGGTTGCTTTGGGTTACGTGAGGAAAATAAGCCTTTTGATTGTTGATATTACATTACATCACTGGGCTGATACAATACACAATGAAACCTTACAAACACACACACACAGATATATTCAATGCTCTGATCTAATCAGATAAAAGGTCAGCACTGTTAACGGCAGTCTGTTATTTATTCCTAGCAGATAGTGTGTAGTGAAGCTCATTTACATCCACAGCTCACACTTTTCCACAGGGTTTACATGCATATATAAGCAGAGAAATTCTAATGCTTGGTTCACATCTAGCTGAATGACTCAAGTGGAGACAGAAGATCCTGTGAGGTCAACAGTAAGTGGTTAATAGCAAAATAGTGCAGCCTGTTTCCATTCCATCTTTACACACATCTGTCAATTTCACCAGCCTAGCACAGCACACACACAGCTGCTCAAACTTGTAGGCTTTGCTGCGCACAATCCGCCCGCCCCTCACATCCTGTTTCATAAGCAGTTGCTTGTTTCATAATGGGCCAGAGAGTACAAAACCCTAAGGCAGAAAGAGAGTGTGTCACCAATACACTGCATACACAACTGCTGCAATAATCACATCTGCTGCAAAGAAAGATGAGAATGTAAGGAAATGAAAATTCCAAATTAGATTGATGATAATCAGCCCACACACACAGCCTTAATTCAACCACAATATTCAGGTCAAAGTGCAATAGGGTTGCCGTGACCTAAACTCAAAACACAGATATTAAAAGACAGTGATCAGAAAAGTAAAACATCCTTTCACATAAAGATTCCAACATTGTTTAAAACAACCAATAAAAGAAGTACACTGAAGTGTACATTTCACTTCAGAAGAAGTACATTTCATTTTTTTAATGAAATACAGGGACGCTAACTTTTATTTTATTTTATTTAAAGGTGCCATCTGAAACTGAATACATACACACACATATATGTATAAATACATATACCCTTATTACAAATAAACAATGAGATGGCTATTTACATTTCTTATTTTAGTGTGAACAATTTTGTCATTGTATTTTATTCATTTAGGGGCTTTGTTTGGTCTTATCTGTTTTAATTAGAACACACACAGCTAATAAACAATCCAAAAATTAACAAGAATCTCTTATGCAATTGTTGATTTTAAGTGGGTGATAATGGCCATTAGAAGAAGACTAATTTCAAACATGATTGTGTTCTGATTGAGCAGAAAAAACAGAACAGACAAAAGAATACATGCACTGCCGAGACCCCTATTCACAATGCATTACAAAATCTATATTATCAGCAGGACCCGAACTGCTCATTCAATGTTACTATTAATGTTGTGAGACAGTGGTGTTCTGTGTCTGTTGTCCTTTGAAACCCAGAGCCTCCATTTGGATTTATTGATTTATTCAGTGCTGTGAACACACTAGGTACATGTCTCGATTGAACACGCAAATACATTCTATCACTCAATATTACACAAAATACACCCTGTACTTGACAACCAGTGTCAAACACACTGGCAAACACATACAGACACGCACATGTACATTTTTAGTCCCTCTCTCTGGCTCTGCATACAGACATTGACTTTTTCTGCACATTGCCAGAACACCTATAATGCAGACTGCAAGAACATACACATGCAGCTAGTTTATATAGCTATTGTTTATATAGCTCTATACTTCACCTCCTTACAGAGTGTTTAGTTTAATTTAAACACCTTGGTATAAAGGTAGAGATGGTGAGCAGAAATTATACTAAACCCATTAACTAAGGGATTAAAACCAACCAAATGTTGACTGGAGGACTAGAGGAAGTCATCAGCACTCTGAAAACTACACGTCACTCATGGGTGCTTTGGCTGGATTATGCAAGAGTCATTCTAAGCCCTTTCACCCAAAGGTGACACCAGTATACATGTAACATCACTTTATTGCATCACTTTATAACATCACAAGCAAATAAAGCTGTTGGTAAAAAAGGAAGTTGTAGTGACCCTGTTTTGCTAAGCAGGAAATATTCATAAAAGGATGCATTATATTGGATTTGTGCAACATACGAAATCCATTGAAATGTGGTAACCATATAGGCATAATGAGCATGCATTGCATGCATTATCTCAAAACCAAGGATAAGCTGGTAATAATCAGTAGCAAAAATCTGAAAGGTGTTATTTTTAGTGATTGTGTTATCATTGTGCAACAAAGAGATTTCAGAGACTGATTCCAGAGATAAAGAGGGAGGTGTATGAGAGGAGAAAAGGTGAGTTGTGAATCAGTTTATCAAATCACTGCAAAGGCCTGCAGAAAAGAACTCTAGACATTTACTGCATTTAAAGCACTTTACACTTGCATTTTTAAAATTGCAATTGCAATTTTAATTACTAAAATAAAAGACAGATATCAGATCAAGGACCCAAAAGCCAGATAACACTCCACCAGACCTTAATGTTGCAATGACAGCTCAAAGTGTATTCAAAATAGCTTAAATCACAGCACAATAAGACACACATTCTTCAGTAAAAACGTGAGAAATCTTGTTTTTTACTATTCCACAACCTTCGGCATGTGGCCATTAGTCAAACAGTCTAAATTGCATTTGCAGCCTATTTACCCCAGCCTTTTTCAGTCATCAAACACTTGGCCACTGGCACATGTTTACAACACTCACAGCGCACACACTGACCACCACTTGTGCAGGACAGATGCCATGGGAGTCAGTCCAAAACTATGCTTTAGACTAAAAGGATCAGTCAGGCCCAATTCTGATAGAATCAACTCATGTATCAAGATTATTTTAGCAGCATTTTGCAATAGTGTAACAAATGATCAGCAAAATGTGTTTAAACTAAAAAGAAATTAAACTCAGGATGTCAAACAACATACTGTTGATTTTTAGAGTTAATAATTAAAAAGTTTCTTATACTACTATTACTTCAATTCAATTGGTTTGTCCCTATTTGTGTGACTACCCTTCTGCATAAACTTTATGCTATCAAATATACAGCTATCAGCAAGTATGATGTATTACTGCCTTACTAAACAAACAAACACACCACAGTCAACATTACCAGTGACGTCATACTGATATCACTTCACTTGGGGATCTCCAGCAATTCTGCCTTATCTAACTGTGCCTGATGTGATGTAACTGCTGCTGATAGCACAGATCTGTTAGCAGCAGAACTGAATACAAAGGTCTACGAAAGCAGAACACTTGTATGTGACTTCTAATAGAACTATTTATTGATCCAAAAGTCCTGTAAATGGTGGATAAAAACAATATATTTAAGTATTAATACCTGAACCAAAGTTAAATGCTGTCAAGTAGCAAACTGATGCTATTTCAGTATTAAACTGACTTTTGAGTAAATGTAATAAAATGTGCCATCATTAGTTAGTCTAAACTGTGTCCTGGGTCAGTTTTGGCATTGTATCAAATTTTGCAATTCTTCACACAATTCGTTATGTATTAAATAAATACTGCTTACATGACTGATGATGATAAAGACTGTAAGAAACAACAGCACAAAACAACTTCACAGCTTTATACTATAAAAGCAAATCAAAGAGGAATATAAACATGCACAGCAATGACATAAGGAAGCAGATCATTTGCAGCCTTCAGCATAAATCATGAATATCCATTTACATTTTTATTATACATTTGGCTGATGTTTTTATTTAAAGCAAAATGCAGCCCATTCAAGGTATACATTTTATCAGTATGTGTAATCCTGGAAATCAAACCTAAACTACAGCAATGTGACTCATCAAAGGGGCAAAAACATGCTGCTTTAGAATGCAATACAATCAACTTAGCTAACTAACCGTCACAGTCAATACAGAAAACTATAGCACTTTGAGAAGCCAAGAACTCACATCTGCTCAGACTGTATCTAAGTGCTTGGTATCTGCTTAATTTCCTCATATGTTCTGTAGCTGCTAAATTATCAAAACCACGATGAGTTAAGACAGAGCAAGGACTTTAAAGGCTTTAAAGCTAAAACTCTTTATCTTGTCTCTGAATACTACTTAGGCATGTTTTGCAGTTCATATAAGGAGAAACTGCGCATCTGACTTAAATTAACAAAAAGGTCTGCTGTAATAAAGCTAGCAGCTGCAAAACTGCTGCAGATCATGTATTTAAGTTTGTGCACAGCATTTTGGAAACAGACAGAGATAAAGCATTGGGAACTAGCTCCACATTTCATGAGACAATACTTAAAAGACCAGCTTATTTCTCTCAGACTGCTTATCGTTGATCTGCATAAGACAAAGAGGAGAGTGGAGTGAGGAAGAATATCTTAACTCAATACACAACGCAGAGGGGTGGATCTGAATTTGACGCGAGTCCAAAACAAATCTGTTGTTTTCTGGCCATGAGTCCTGGCAGCCCTGCAGAGCACAGAGGTTGTCTAAGGCCAGATCTGTTTTGGGTTCAGGGATCTTGCTGCTCCACTTATGATACTTTTCTTTGTTCTCATCTAATATACAGTGGAAAAAGAATACTGCCCATGAGAAAGAAGCTCTTCCAACTGGCCCATGTCCAATTACACTAATAGCCTTAAGCAGGGTGGCTTCCATTTTTCAAATTCCATTGCTTTTCATGTGCAAATCAACAACTGTTGACAGGCATTTGGCATCCTCTATGATTTATTGACCCTTAATAACAACATCCGAGACATAAAAAGTGAATCAGCCAGTGTAGTCCTAGCCACATCATTGGCAGGCTATTCAAGTGTAAGACAGTTTTGTGGATGGGGTTAACAGGACCGCAAATTATGGAGTTTGTCCTTCGTGTTTACTCAAGAATTGTCAACACTTTTCAAAACATTGCCAATGATATTTACAGCAAAGTAAAGAAAAGCTGCATTTCTGCTTCACATAGGCAAAATGAAAACAATGCAACCTTAAGCTTGAACAGCAAATAGTGTAAATGTATATGTAATGTGCTGCACTTCACACTTCACTGGGTTACTGCATGAACAAACTCGCTTCTACAGTGCACACAAACCCCATACGATTATATTATATTAAGTCTATGAGTCTATTAATTCTATGAGTCAATAACGCAGTATCTAAGAACATATGGCCATACATAGCCTTAAAACACGCTTTACTGTTTTCATTTTATTCCACTAACTTAATCAGTAAAAAAACTAGCAAAACTATTACGATCGAGGTGTAAAATTCTTTTTTTCATGTCGTACAAGTTAAGATTCCTTCAACTAGATAAATTCAATAGAGATATATTGACCAATAAACTGTCAAAACACTTAACACCCCGAGACTCTTTATCTACACGCCTCGTTCTCAGCCTTCATCCGGCTGCGTTACTACGAAACTATTAGCTCTCAATACAATATACAAACCGAGCTAACACGGCTAGCTCCTCACCCGACCAAAGAAAGACTTCCAACTGGAGACAATGTGCTTTGCAAGACATCGTATACAATGTTATTAAAGCCCATTCGACATACAACTAAATGTACCAGGTCAAGTTTAATGACATTCTGTCTTATGTTATCTCAGAAACGCTGCTAGATATGCTAACTAGCCGGCCAGTTCTCACGGAGGGACTGATTTCCGCCTCATTCAATCTCAGCGCTGGGGAAGCACTCGCTGACGCGAGGTGAAGGGAGACAAAACGGCCATTCCTCACCGCCGGACCCCGTTACCCCGACAACAGCGCTGAGCGCTCCGGGCACTCTTAATGAAAATAAACAGTTTACGAATTCGTGTAATAACTCACCTCTATGGGATGGTGCAGGTCTGTCGCTACAGGACGCCTTTGTAGTTTCTGAGAAGAGTGAAAGTAAGAAATGTCCACGGTTAATCCACATGTACGGTTAGATAACGGCGATGTTTTCCTCTTCGTCGATTTCCACTGGAGCGCCGCGCGACTGTCGCGAGGATAACTGAACTGATCTCGCGCTGCCTCGATGGGTTCGGCCTTCTCTCGCTCCCAGTCTGTTTTTCTTTTCTTTTATTTTTCCTCTGTCTGTTTTATTCGTGCTTCCACCCTCTTATCTCCAACGGGCTATGATTAAAGTAGAGTTATTCGTACCCATTGTGTACAGACGTTTTCGCTGTGTGTAAATAAACGAAGCGACAGAGAAGATATCTGACTCGGGTCCGTGTGTATAACTGACTGCCGCGGCTGGCAAAGCACAGTGAGCTGTACGTCAAGTGCCGTTTCTAAGCTCTTAAAGGGCCAGTATACTCATTTCAAAAATAGCCCACTACTCTGTAAATCACTACAAACCACATCACTGATTGAAGGATATGAATATAATATTCTCATATATATAAGTGTAGGATCTGATTTTTAAGCTAGGTTAAAATTGTTAGCCTTTCTAAAAATGTCGATTCTACCTTAAAACAAGTAATAAAGTGATCTGTTAAGTTATTATGAAAGTCAAGCAAACAAAAGTTAGGGCATCAATGAAAGCAAACATTTTACAAGGTTATATATAGAGCAAAATGTGTGGGTGGAGCATGTTACAAGTAGAAACAAAGAAGCTTCGTTATTTGCACCATCTAATTAATAGATGGTCAACATTTGTGTTTTTGGCAAGCATTATGCCAAATCATTATATATGACTTACTAAAGCAACAAGCCTCAAGAAGATGTGGTTTACAGTGGATTTAGAACAAATAAGGGGGTGTGCAGCAAAGTTCACTGTACATTAAGGCTCCACAGACTTATTGCTTTTATAAAACTGCTTTCCATATACCTGACAAGCTTTCATAAAATAAACATGATAACTATTTGTTTATAATAGTTTATAATAGTTTAAATTGGCCTAGGAGAATATCAAACATTCTCGTATCCAACTAAAACATCATTACAATGATATTACAGATGACACGCATAAGCATGTATATTTCACACACAGCTCTTCCAGACACTAATGTGTTGTGCCCCCTGTGCTGTGGCTCTCCAGGCCCTTCACATCTGGGCTATTTGAAGCCTATGGAGAAACAAGCTGTAGATACAGTGTTTTCACATTGAAAAATAGTGTCAGAGAGATCACACTGAGGTTCCTCTAATGATCTGAAACCTTTGCTCTGTGGCCCAGCCACCCACAGACAAACACGGACAGCCATGCAACCATGAAGTTTCATAATTAATCAACCTTTCACACACAATCTTCCAGAAGAGCCTTATGTGTCAACAGAGTATCATTTCCATACCGATGTGTACAGGATGTTGATCTATTAGAAACATTGTTTGTGTGTGCAGCTCCTTTAATTCAATCCACTGTGTACTCAGTGTTTTATTATAAGCTTTACATAGCTTTGACTTACATGTGTCCCTGCAGAAGTAAAACAATATATTCATCCTCACCAGTTAACCCTTACATATCTTCACAGGATGATTGTCTGATACAGAGCAACATCATATCTCTGCCCTGTGGTGATAATCTTTGTGTGCATGTGAGCGAGTCTGTGAATTTGCATGTTGACATTTACAATGTGTGTGTGTGTCAAGATAACCTTCAGAGAGACAGCAAAAAAGAAAAACAATATCCGAATCAACATTCATAAGTGTGAGTCAGTTGTTTTTCACACCGCCTCAAAGATTTGATGTCCATGGGCTTTTTTGCATTTAGAGAGCGGGCAAAGGAGAGACATTTAAGTATAGAAACTGGTGATGGTTAACTCAAGAATAATGTTAATATCATACTGTTTGGGTGTGTGAGATAATTTTAATGAATACATGTTTATGTCTAGACCACCCATGACTATTTGATTATCTGACTTGAAAAGGGTCTTAGGTGTAATACAGTAACATTAAGACGAGGTTAGGCTTGACCTAGATT